>LKNJ01001919.1:89912-141899 GCA_002120245.1 Maccullochella peelii
CACCCCCCATTACAAATCATCAAGACAGAGCAAGCACTTTCTGATGGCTCCATGAGGTATGAGAGAATTCACAAGCAAGGTGTGGAGAAGCAGTCAGTTTGAAAGAAAGAGAGGAGGGAGATAAGTGCAGAAGGAGGAGAGGCACGAGTAGGAAGTGCTGACAGCAGGTAAAGGTAAAAGAGAGATAAGTGGTGTAAGGGAGTGAATTCATGAGAGACAGAGACGAGGAGGGAGGTGAAGAGAGATGGAAAGCCCAGATAGCCTTGAGAAGAGAAGGTAAGAGGCGGGTGAAGGAAATACTGCAGGACGAAGAGAAACGGAGAGATAGATGAACGTGAAGGAGAGGGAAAAGCCATAGATATGGAAATGGGATGTGTCAGTGAAAGTGGGAGCCAGAGGTGTAAAACACATGACATGAGCTGACAGCCCAGGAGCACATCCCAAGAGCAAATGAACGGAAGAGCAGGGCGTACGCCAGAGACAATAGGCTTGGAAAGAAAGAAGGAACGAAGGCAGAAAGAGTGAAAACAGAAGAAAGATGGAAATACAGAGAAAAAAAAAACTGAATGAAAGAACTAGTTGAAAAGCAGACCCACAATGTGTGATTTTGCATTTGAAATATTCGGTTAAGATATTCAGCACCTTTGATGTTAAGTATTGTTTTTTTTTGTTTTGTTTTTTAAATCCCAGCCACATTCAAAGTACCTGTGCTGAGTCTAAAACTCTTGTATGAGTCACTAATCCCTAAGAAAGTGTTTTTTCCTTCAACACCTCAATCTTTCTAGCAAAGAAACTTCTTAAAAACTATTTTGACGATAAGACTGAAAATAGCAAAATGCCTGCCTCCAGTAGCCTTTTCAGGAAGCTCACTCTCCTGCCTCTTAGCCCCTACTGCGTCTACACCTCAACTACTAGAACACAGACATCCTACTGCCTCACACCAAAGAAATTTGTCACTTGTGGCTTCTCCTTAGAAGACTGAATTGCTACAAAGTGACCAAAATACCCCAAAGGTAAGGGCCAAATCTCCAACATCTCATGATGAAACAGAGATGTTTAGTAACCAAGCAAATAAAGGATTTACCTTTACCTACAACAGATTTATGTCAGCTTTATCATCCAAGAAGGAGCATACCCTGCTAGCCACGAGTACTGCACAGGAACAATGCAATTAAATCAGGATAGAGCAAGTACAGTATGATGGTTCCTTACCTTCCTTGCAGTACTTCCCCTTGAAGCGGGTGTGGGTGCAGTCACAGTGAACTTCTCCATACTGAATAGAGCAAAACCCTCCATTGAAGCACGGGTTTTGTTTGGTACAGAGGTACTCCAGGTCGCTCTGAATGCCCTGGCTATTTAACAAAGAAGGAGGCATCTCCCCCACCTTCAGATTGGAGATCAAACCCTGGAAAGGTGGCTCGTACTTCACTGTGCTAGACGTCAGTGCAGAGAGGCGCACATCAGGTGGGATCCCGCCCACAAACAGGTCACTGACCACCGCCATCTCCTTCCTCTTGGACTTGACCTCAGCCACTTTTGTCTCACCATCGACCATCAGGAGGGTTTCACGGAAGTTGCGGGTGAGCAAGACCATGTGCCAGCGGTCGTCATTCACCCGTGTCTCCATGTGCAAAGTGGCCGGCTCGGCACAGTGGATGGCAAAGCGCAGCTGGAGGCGCCCACCAGCGATCAGGAGCTCCAAGAAGTCGCAGTTGCCACCATCATCCAGGTAGAGTACCAAGGCTTTGCTGATGTTGGTCTTGAGACTAAAGCTCAGCTCTCCCACTGATCCAGCTTCCCAGCGTCCGTAGCGTGCCCACTGGCCGGGCGCCCCACCGAATTCCAGCATCTTCACTGTAGTGATCAGGCTGAACAGGGCCAGAGGCCACAGGGGCCAACACAGGAATCTTAACCCCCTTGTCATGTTCAAAGTTCCCAAGTTTCCCCTTCTCTATTTGATGCCTTATAGGTCTAATGAACCACAGAGGTAAAGCCTAACTTCGCTGTGGCTAACAAATTTCAATTATTATATATCAATGAACTGGGATATAAAGCTCACTGGGTAAAGTAATCCTCAAAGGGGTCCTACTCCAATTTTCCTGACGAATCAGCAGTTTTTTTCTGTTCTCTCTGATGCTCTAATTCTGGTCCTTATCCTGACTCTCTCCTTCGTCTCTCCATCAGTTGGAGCCTCTGGGACTTGGAGGAAATGAATGAGGAATAGTGGAGAGTAAAAGAGGAGGGGAATATGATAATTTCAACACAGCCGTTTCTTTAAAAGCCTCTTGGTCTATCCTGGATCGAAAATAGATTCTTTGTCTCTAGAATCCAGATCTCAGTGCAATTTCCAGGAAATCTGAGCTGCTGCCAAAAGCTTGGGGGAAGAGTTATCTGATTGTGATCTTTCTTTAAGGGGAGTGCAAGCAGAAGAAAATGAACAAAAGAGTGAGGGAGCCGTAGAGTAGAGTAGACAGGTATCAGAGTTTGCTGGTGTCTGCTGGAGCAAACGATGCGTTCATGGTTTTAACGTAAACCCATTCTTCTCCCGAAACTTACAGACCACAAAGTTTTACGCAGGTATGGGATCCATCATCGTGGTGGCAGGTGGGGATCTGGGAGAAACACGAACAAAAACAAAAAAAACAAAAACTGTAAATTACATGCAAACATGTGCATTTCATGTCCATATAAAAATGTGACCCATGCTAAATTAAGTTAACCAGAAATTACTTTTTTACATGCTATGTAATTTATTTTATCTTTCATCTGCTTTGCCTGCAGTTTTAGACACCATGCACTATATATAAAAATCCCTATATCTTTTCAGTTGAAAGCTGACAAAAAGTTTGTCGAAAAAATGTTTTTCTGAGTTTTGCATGGCTCCATACTTCCCAGAGGGGCCTGTCTTATTTCATCTTTTCCTTCTCAGTTATGTCAATGGATAGTTCAAGCAGTGTACTGAACCTTAATATAATGGTTTCATATGCAGTGAAGAGAGCTGTCATACATACACACTTTTTAGCCACTCAGCAAGAGTATATTTGATAAATCACACCCTTCCACTGTGGTGCACACACACACTATGGACATGCATATGCAGACACATACATCATTAAATTAAATGCGATTCAGAGTGGAGTGCTGCAGAGTCAATAGCTATCTGAATAGCCGGTCTTGACCCTGGGGCTCGGCCTAATCCCTAGCCATTATTTCTTGAGTGCGATCTAATTTCCATCACAGTCTACAATTAAAGCTAGGCTCACTCCTGTTCATGCTCCCTTGCTATCTTGCCTGACTTCAAAGTGACAACAGCGATGACGCTAGCATACAAGCAGGGGAGAGAGCGAGAGTGGGAGAAATACAGACAGAGAGAGAGAAAGAAAGGCTGCATAATCATGATCTCTGAGGGGCGAGGCTTAGCGTCGATGGAGAAAGAGGGAGGACAGAGGGGACAAACAGAGCTGAGAAACAGAAGAGGGAGGAAGACAAATAATAGTATGGCTATTTTTCTCTGGGTGATGTTGATATTGTCAAGCAAGAGAAATTAATGCTGCCTTCAGATGGAACTGAACATTGCCACATTCCAAAAATACAAAAAAAACACGTCAGCATGTCACAACTGTTGTTCACTACACATATGAACACACTTTAGTCAGACAACTCACGTCTGAAATGTTTATTATAGCAGCAGAACATAGTTAGAGTTTGGCGTCTAGACTCCGACCTCATCACTCCCCACAGATATATGTTTACATAGAGATATTGGGGAGTGATGAGCAAATATCTTAAACCCCCCCAGCTGGAGCCTGCAGGTGGATGCTGGGGTGGTGGTGGGGCTGAAAGAGCAAGAGGCAATGCTGATGCAGGGCAGCAGTGGCATTGACAGGCAGAGGGAGAGATGGGAAATGTTGCAGTTTAAATAGACGGCCAGATTGGGAGGGTGTGTTTGGTAGATGGTTGTGGAGAGTGAGGTATGTCACGTGTGTATAGCAGTGCAGCTTTATACTATTAGTATTTTCCTATTAGCAACTTCCTAAATTTCAGCTGGAGATGTGATCTGCTGTCTGTGTGGAGTGAATGGCTTCCTGACTGTTTTTGGGTTTCTGACAGCAAAAGGAGGGCAGGAGTCCTATGTGTTATGCTTCATGATTCCCACTCTTCACACAATCTTTTTTGTACAAATCTCGGACAAAAAACACATGACTTACTATATGTCAGACTGTTAAATGTGAGACACTGTCAAAAAAAATGTCTTCTTATGCTGCAGGCACAACATACCTCTAAGAGTGATAAAACCGGGGCTGGTTTATTTTGGTCTCAGAGTGACAGAGCCCAGTCTGCATTTTTGCAACCATTATTCTCACGTTTGAACACACACTAGCATATAGACATAAGTATGCTACTGAAAATTAACAGGCATGATTCACAGGATTCATTAACAGCAGTTGTGAGAAGAAACGTACTTCCGGTTCAGAGTCAAGAGGCATGCTCAGATTCACATCTGGATAGGTACATTGTACTGTAAATTTACATAGACAGGAATAAATGTACACTTAATCATACTGAAGCAAACACATGTCCCACTAATATGCAGACATAACTACATCATGAGCCATCAGCCTCCCGCCCACAGATCATGACATTGTTTTAATTGCTATTATGAACATCAACAAAAACATGATAAAACCCCTGAACACACTGAGACAGAAGGAACTGCATTTTGTGAACAATTTGAGAGCTTACGCTTGTTTAATCAACCATTCTTTTAACCACATCTGTGTCCCTTATGGGTAAATAGATTTGGAATATTCCCTGGCCAAATTGAATATTCATTGAGTTATTTCTGTCTGGTTGGGGATTCTCTACTGCCACGGACAGAAGCAGCGCCTCCTGCTCTTTTCACAGCGCTGTGTTTATGAAGGTTTACTATGTTGAGTTTCCATGTATCCTCCATGCATTGTGTTGCTAGTTATTAGGGGGTACTGGCGGGCTCGCCTGATGGTACTATTAAATCCTAAGGACACTGAGGAAACATAACAAGCCTCAAGAGATAACTAGAGCTTCGAGGGTACTTCTGTGTGTGTGTGAGTGTGTGTGGTTGTGATTGATTCTAGTTGCATGTGCAGCTGTCTGCATTCTGCAAAGCAACTGTTCCCTGTTCATCTGGCGTATACTCAGTGTGCGTTTGTCTATGTGTTTGCTTGTCTATATTCATGCCTGCATTTTGGATTATGATTTTTGTCACAGTTGTAGTCCACAATGTCTCCTACAGCATTTGGCTGCAAGATTGACATGCATGATCCAGTTTCCGTCCAGTTTCAATCCAAAAATAACACGTTTGCCATTTTTTTTCCCCAAACTGCTAGCGTGACATCCATCTGCCTCAATTCTTTCTTCAAGAAAAAGGACAGCTCTCCTGCTCACAGTGCTTGGATGAGCTGCAGCAGAGCTGGGAAACTGAAAGAGCAATCTGTACCAAGCCTCATACACCCTGACCCGACTTCTTGTCCAAGTGAAGCTCTGCAACCCTCAGGATAGCTGCACGGTCATGTGAGCCACCACCGACCCATTTCCTCTCACAACATCCCACGGGGAATGTTGCCACGGTCTCGACCAAAAACTCTGCTCCACCTCTTTAAGAGTCTTTGGCTACATCCACACTGCAGTCGGAACTGTCCCACGTATTGTTTTTTATTACCTCACTTGTGACAAAGATTGGATGTACGAATCTATGAAAGCAACAAAAATACCTCAGAGTTTGCATTTTTTTATTTCTGTGGCACAAAATTGGCAGTACTTATTTATCTGAATTCTCCAATTGGAAGTACTCAATAACTACCATGATAATATATATTATATATTATATATATATATATATATATATATATATATGTGTAAATCATTGATTTGAGCCAGATGTCATTGTAACATCCCGTAATATTATCTTTAGTATGACTGTCAATCTTATAAATGTGTACATGCTTTCTTGTGTGAGGTTGGGTGAGTTTTGGGGGGTTTTCTGGGGGGGTTTTTTGGTTTATTTTGTTGTTGTGGAAGAATGCGTTTCAGTATGTGCGCAGACGTTGTGCAGGATGCCTTGGCATAAATGTGTGTTTTGGTGTTTAATCTATCTCTTGCAGAGCTCCGCCTTGGCCCAAGGTTTTCAGATTCCCCACAGACCAGACTACACCTGTTGTGTGAAACTGTGCCAGGCTTTCATCTTCCTTCTTATGCAAACACTCAGTTTACAGACAATCAGGTGAGGCTGGTTTGAATACTTCACTGCCCACCAGTGCTACACAGAGTTCAGTGTTTCGCATTTTTCTTTTTTCTCCTCCTAAGAGACAACACCTTATTTAGAATTGTAAATATGACACTGAAACACTTTTCAAGCGCAATAAAAACGGCTGAAGCATATGAAATATTTATACAGTACAATAATCTAGACCAAGGATAATAGAGGTGTAGCTTACACAAATATTTACACATGCAAATGCTTTTCCTATGCACAAATACACTGACGTATATGCATTATACACACAGTTTCTATATGCAAACATGCAGACACACACACAGACACACACACACACACGCACACACCATATCCTAGTCAGGCAGGAGCCATTAATCCTGGCCTGTGAGAAGCTCAGCAGTGTACCATCCGTCAGCATGAGGCTGCTGCTGCCGCTGCTGTGCTCTAATTAACCAGAGAGGCACGCTGAGCCACTTTTAATATTCCTGGTCAAGAAGTGGTGGGAGAGGGAGTAGCAAAGAGAAACATGGGAAGAGAATGCTGGTGGCAAGACATTTTGAATATCGCAGATGAAGGGAGTGGGGTGGGGATGGGGAAGGGGAGATCAGAGGAATCACGGCAAGTTTGGAAGTCAGACATTTCCAAGGAAGCTGTAAATTATGTAAATCAGTGGTAATTCTTAGCAAAACCAGGGAGTAAATAAAAAAGACAGCAAGATTTTTTTTTTTTTGCCAAACTAGTCCCTATGTGTCCTAGGGAAAAAGTCTGTGCGGCTAGCTAATTGGCAAAAATGTCTGTAACTAAGTGCAATTCAAAATTAAATGTAGAGGCCAATTACTGACAGGTAATTTGATATTAGGTCATGAAGCGCAAAAGTAGAAGTTCTACATATTTTATGAATCAGGAATGTTGTTGTTTACAGTCTGTGCCATCACGTTGATATGTCAGATTTCTGGGTTGAACGATTGTGTCCAAGTTTCATTCTTGAAGGCTGTTGTAGCGCATCTTTCATATTAGAAAAAGCCCAAATTTCTGACCGTCTGACATCACTAGGCAGCTCCAGGATGAAGAGACAGATTTATGACTCAGGGATTAGATTACAAAGACTGTAAAAAAAAAAAAAAAAGAACCAAACTACATTTCAAAGAAGACATGAAGGAGACAGAGCACCTTAAAGCTGGGTGCAACAAAACAAAAAAAATGAATCAGTACTGCGAAAGCCGAGCTCAGTGACTCCAGTCCTCCAGTCATGTGGCCCCCACGAGCTAACACAGAGGTGACCTGACATTTATTCTTCATCAGACTAGTGTCTTTAATCACTCTTGTTAGCTGTAAGGCGCTAGTGACTAGCTCTGGCTGTTAGTGCTAACTGCATTTAGCTCTAATGAGGAGATGCTAATGAAAGAGATCAAGGGCTTTAGCCTTGCTGTTAGCTCTGTAACAGCCAGATTAATAATGACTTTAGCGGGACTCCGTGTTGCTCCTCTTGCCGTGACACCTTGACAGGGTGAGTCATGGGGAGTAAATGAATTTGCTCTGCAAGCTGAAATGTTGTGAGGGTGAAAAGAGAAGGCAGTCATTCAGTGTGAGTTTGGGAGCTGTATAAAAGAGATGTAGTGAAAGATAATCACATACTGTATATTCTGCTTGACTCTACTTGGTTCTGCAGTAACAGGTCACCCAAATGTCTCCTTTTATCAAGTCAATCAATAACCACTGGCTGGAAATAATGATGGCTTTTTAAGGGGAGACTGTGTAGGAGATCTTTTTTCTTTTTCAAATAGTCTGCCTAGTCAAGAGATCAATTACAGACACAAGACACAGTGGACTTGCCTCTGTGGATGGCGGCGCTGACAGACAGCCTCACACAAAAAACATAAATGACAGAAATGGACACATGAAGGCACACAGAGCCACACATGCGGCATCGTGTACACCAGTGACAGCAGACGCGAGAAGAAGCAGACCGCTCAGTGTTAGCAAGTCACTCATAAAGACATTATTACATCCCTAATAAAGCCAACAAAATGGCCGACAAAGGGAGAGAGCAGAGCGGAGGGAGGGAGGGAGAGACTGAGCATGAGGGACATAAATGACGAAAACAAAAGAAAAAAGAAAGAGGACGTCAGTGACACTTAGCCTGCGGTGCTCCTTGAGACACAATCATGCAGCAACACATGCACTCACACGCACATCATCCTCCACACAACAGCGTCATTAGGACTGCATGCCATCAACCAGCCTCATCACACTGTAGTGTAATGTACCAACCATTTTGGGAGACAAAGGGACTGACAGAGTTTTTGCACACGTATTGTAACATTAGTGTATGGCTGCCTGCTCATCCAAGCTCTAAATACCTCTTTCGCCTGTCCTTCCATCCTGCTTTTTCCTCCCTGTTTGACACTAACCTCCTCATAATGCCTCTCATTTCCCATCATGCCTCTCCCTCCTCACACTCCCTCGCTCGGTTCATGCAGCCATCATATCAGTGTGTGTGCCAATGGAGAGTAGAGAGTGAAAATGGCTGTACTTTCAATACCTGGAAGGGCAAATAATTGTGTCTGTTTGTTTGCGTATGATAAATGTGTACATACAGGAGCACCAATCAGTGCCAAAGGTGAGTGCAATCAAAGGCAGCTCTGGGCATCTACAGTATGTTTACAGTATAGCGGTTTAGATATCGGTAAGTGCTGTTTTCCTCCTCTTTCCTCGAGTGACATACTGAGCTACCGTACCTGTTCATCCGTTCTAAGTTGCTTTGCATGCGTGAAATGTAAAATGTTTGCTGGGGGCGTGTGGGAATGTGGGCGATTAAGTTTGTGTGTGTGTGTGTGTGTGTGTGTGTATCCAGCAGCATGCATGTGGCCGTCTTGGTGCCTGGAGATGTTTTGGTAGGAAGCACAAGGCTCACTGGCCAGGCCTCAAGACTCTCCCGTTCCAATTAACCAGCCCAGCAGCCTGCAGCTCCACTGGCCTTATCTGGAAAAAAAAGAGAGAAAGAGAGAGAGACAGAGAGAGAGGGGGGGGAAGCGATAGAGTGAGACAGGACATAGGAAAGACAGAGAGGGTTGGAAGGCAATAGAAAGAAGAAAGTAAGGCTTGAGAGAGTGAGAAGAAGAGAGACAGAATAAAGGGAGAACTGGCTGCACAATAATCTTGCTAGCCGGTGCCTTCTGCAGATGCCTGCTTGCTCACTATCTTCCAACTCCTACCCCTTCACACAAACACACCTATACACACTCTTTCCCTCCCTCCTACCTTCATCTGCTGCCCATCAGACGAAGAGAACCATCTTGGTGAGAAACAAAGACCTGCCGGCGCATCAGTGTGGGGAGCGAGGAACTGATAGTGTGCAGTTGACAAAAGTATTGTGTCTATTTTAGGAAGAAAACACTGCACTGTCAATATAGCCACCAGGCCTTTTCTATAGCCATTGTCAACTAGAGGGTGAAAAAAGGACAGCCATTCAGCAGCAGGCACATGTTGTATGCCGGGCCTCATAATGGCCAAAAGAGACAACTCTGTGAAATGTCAAACCTCAGCTAAGGATGAATTTTTTTGCACTGCAAATGGGAAAGTCAGTGAGAATTGATTTCTTAAAGAAAGATGGTTGATCTTAAAATGTACTCATTTCTAAAGATTTTTAAAGCATCATTATAAATAGATGTGTTAGATCGGTGCTTAGTAGATTAAATATTCAGGATCACCTAAAAAAAAGTAATAGCAATAAAAAAAGCAATAGTTGACAAGCCACTGCAGTAACATGACATGATGTGAATATTTTGTTCTCCCCCACAAAATGTCATGTGAAAAATAATGTCTTTTGATACATGCGAAAAGCTCAGCTAAAAGTTAAGTTTATCTAAGCAGTACACCTGTGTTTTAGATTAGCTAGTTAAAAACTTGAAATGGGGACCGTCTCCACATTCATTTGAATGGCTGTGTCTCCTTCATGGGCTCCTGTTGCAGTGTGCTTACACATATTCTCTTTCTGGGCACATTATGAGCATCTCAAGCTCATTTTTCAGAATTGTCTCAGACCAGTATGGATCCTGCCTGTGCATACAGGAGCCTAAAATTGTGTTTGCATTTCAAAGCCAACCATTATGCAGCCATTGAGATTGCCTCTAGAAAATTGCAACAAACAACAACAAAAAAAAGGGGGGCAGTAGCAGCTGCATATGTTGGCAGCCATCCCATCTTTCATGCGTGTTAATTGGGGCAATGGCAGGTGCAATTAGAGACCATTTCTGGTTCCTGAGTGGCCAATGACAAGACGCATTTCAGCAGCAGCCAACCAACCTGTAAGAGGGCAGCGAGTACAGCAAGCACCTTGAAGGAACACAGGCACTGCTATTATTTTTTCATGAGCCCACCAGCAATTAGAATAAAAGTAGGTGCGATGAGGGATTAAAAATTTCAGGAAGGGAAAGATGTGAATACAACTGGGTAATTATAGTTCCAGATTTTTATATATATACATTTTGTTTTAACTATTTGATATAAGCAGTTTTAACATATGTTTTCAATACTTCAAATGCTTGGATACACACGTACTTTATGGATGTGCATACAGCTACGCAAGTCCAGTGTGGTTTATTGCGTACCTTCACACATGATGCTGCTTGATCATGTTGTTTTGTAAAACTGAGGTACAAAAGCCACCACTCTGTCAAATAAGCCCAGAGAAAGTGCTGAATGTATGAATGTAATACTGAATATTCACCGTCTATTATTTGCATTACTGTGCTTTGTGAAGTGGTGTGTGTGCGTGCGGGCACGTATGTGAGGCTGGGGGGGATTGCTTTGCCTCTCGCCACCAATGAATTATGGAAGAATGAGACAGGAAAAATGAGGGGGACAGCCGATAGAAAGAAAAGGAAGTGATATAGAGCAGGAGGGGGAGGGACACTGAGGCACACGTAGCAATTCGGAGAGAATTGGCTCTGGTAAATGACAGTCGATTACCATCTTAAATATACTGTCAAAAAGCAATTTGCTTCGCTCATGCCACAGGCCTGATATTTGCACCTTATTAGGGAGGCTGCCCTATATTTTAAGAAGCCAACCTCTCAACCTCCCTGAGCTTCCATTTACCCATAAGCCACCTGTGCACCTGTCTTACAGTGAAAAAGGCTGGTGAATAGAACTGGATATAGAATTCTGAAAGCTGTGGGAAAGGCCTGTAACGTAACCACAATTAAAACACAGATAGGCCTTGTGATAGTGTTTGACACTCATCACTATAATGGAAGTTTGGTTAAAAAGGATGTGAAATGCCCTTTCATACAGAGAATGCAGATACATTTTACACAGCAGTGTTAGAATATCAACATGTTTAATTCAGGCAAGGAGGTGTCAAAGAGGGAATAATAAAGTTGGAAAGTTTAATCAATTTTGTTGGTTGAGATTCTATCGGCTGTCTGGAGCAATCATAAAAATACCATCAGCGACAAATCTTATTTGAAGGAAATCTACAATTATTACCAACCTCTTTAATGTTTATTGGCTTTTAGACCTCATAGCTCGTAAACTCAGCGGGTAGGAAGACACATAAACTCTAAAACTTTGAGAGGATGTCACAGCAACTGCTGATTTGTAAATGCAATTGACATTTCCATATCCCAGCTAAGGCTGGTGGAGGGTTGTATTGTTGCAAACATTTCAGAGGAATCAAAAGAAACACAAGCACGCTGGATACCTGGGGACCGACAGAGGCAATAAACTGGGGTCTGAATATTCTACTCAACGATCCAGCTTAGCGATTTCCATTGATGTTAGGGCTCCGATATGATTACTAAGAGTCAAGGCCCACTGATATCTGCAGCAGGTGAGCAATGTGTTTAATTTCAGAGACCTTGTAGACTTGCTGAGCTCATTATTGGCCTCTCAATTCACCCAGTGCACTTTCTATGGTGGCATATTGATCTGGGCAATATGGTTGAAAGCAGCGTCTTACAAAAGACCTCTCACCCAGCTCCTCTCGCATGTAGTCACAGTATCAAGTCCTTCTCTCTACAGCTCTCTTTCCTCTTTTGAGGAGGAAAGAAGGAAGTAACTAAGAATAACTGATGAAAAATGGAACTGACGCCGCTCTGAAAACATTGATTCAGGCCTCCTTTAGTTCAGCTCTAAATCTGAGGGAGCGGGAACATGCACAGGCGTGCTGTGTCGCTTTGTGACTCAGAACAAAAAAGTGGCAAGAATTTGGTTTGAAAAGATGTGAGGTGAGACACAGCTTAGACACAGACACACACGGGGAGCAGTGAAAAAGGGGACTGAATGTGCACGTATTTTCAAGCCCCTGGGCTTGGTAGGTTAGGCAGAAGAGAGAGGATGGGACATACAGGCTGGATTGGGGGGGAACTGCAGTTGAGATTAAAGGATCACATTATGTAAGCACTTCTAATGCTCAATCTCTTTCTGAAAAAGCGCCCAGAAAATGCTTTGAGTTGCTATGAGTTCTTTGAGCATCCAACCTGAACTCGCAAGACAAACTGCATCCTCCTCCCAACAGCCTCAGTGGGAATATTACAGACAGGATAAATTATGACCCCTGGAATAAAATAATATTACACCGGCTGCCTCTGAGGCCAATTGAAACCACTCAGTGCCTCAGGATTTACTACCGAAACCAAGTGGAAAAGCTAAAAGACAGCGGTTCAGCTGATCGATACAAAATGAACTATGACCTTGTAAAATGCGCCTGTATAGGAGACGGAGAAGGTGTGGATGTTGTCTTAGCTGTGTTTGTTTAGTAATGTAAGATGTTGATGATCACGTTATCTTGAGATGAAGTCGATATGTTCATCTACTGATTTGTAATCATAACAGAGGCTGGAGTTTCTTTTGCATGCGAGTGTTTCACGTTGACTATAGCCTCTCCTCCTTGTCCTGACAATTCCCAATCCTCAGTCTAAACGCATCGACTACTCACTGGAGGAACCTTTAATCTCTGAGGCCATGCAGCAGACACCTACACACACACACACACACACACACACACACACACTCATAAACCTGACAGGGTCTGTGTGTGTATTTGCATGAGTGCAGCTATGAGATAAGATGGAACTTTTATGATCCCCATTATAAATTGGGTCACTGTAACTGAAAATGGATTAATAAATACAGCCAAGAAAAATAGAATATAAATAACGATATGGGAAATAACATGCAACCGATAATTTCACCCAACAAATTGTGCGTGCATGATTGCCTCAATAAACGGGTAACAAAAAACTGCAATACGAAGCACACCAGCTTTGGGTAAATCTCTGCCCCCAGCAAGGTTTACAAACTGCATCACTTTCATTAAAAACATAACCAGGCCTCAGTAAAGGGAGCCAGTGAAACAATGTTCCAGCTTAAAAGGATCATACAAATAAAGGCTTATAAATCTTTATGAGCACATTCACACCAATTCTTACAAATCGACGATTATTACAGACAGTAAAAAGAACTTCCTCTCAGTGATATGTTCACACCACAGAGCCACCTGTGAAAGTTAAAGCCAGACACCACTGGGGTAATCACCCCTGCCATATGGCTGAGTGAACAACAGCCAGTGCACACTGTGCCCATCCACCAGCGCTAAACCAGCTATAACGCAGCAGTAATGATATATTCCATAATGATGCTGTACACTCTAAGCATGTAAACGGAAGGCCAGCTCTCCCACGATGAACCTACAGTTAGTGTCAAATAGCCAAGTGCTGATGGGAAGTCTCATTAGGTTAAAATGGAAAAGTTAGTGGCATACTTGCGTATAGTTTACCAGGCTCTGTTTTGCTGTCACTCGTGGTACTGGTGGATACAGATAGATATAATTTGAAGTAAAATACAGATGAACAGATGTGATTTTTAATTTTTTTTCAATCAGTCATTAAAAGCTCTAGAATAAAGGCCTTCACGGGGACATGAAGAATAGAGGACACGAAAATGGGGAACACTCACCTGTAAATATTTCACATTAAAACTATATATATAACAGCAGCGATACGAATTTGCAATAGATAGATCATATATAAGATCATATAATTTAAGATAGATTTAAGATAATTGACATTGAAATACTAGGTTAGGTGACGTGGTATAAAGGGTGACAAAGTCGGTATAGATGGATGGGTCAAACACTGGACTTTCACCCAGGAGGCCGGGGCTTGTGTCCCGTGTGAAACCTAAAGTCAATGTGACCATGATCTTTTCCTAAACTTAACCAATTAGCTGTGTTGCCTAAACCTAACCTTCTGCATCTGTATGAGACGCTGAGGGGCGTGACAAAGCAGCATCAGTATTTGATGACCTGGGATGAGAATGTGTTGGGGTAGTCTATGTGCAGTGCCCAGGTAAAAAAAACTACACAGAGTGCCTCCCGTATTTGACTACATCAGCTCCTCACTATCCTGCATCCGACAATGCTGCTCCACACATTGTCCTTGAGTTCATTGTCTATTTTTGTGACCTTTGTCGTATAATACAGGGTGATGAGAAACACAAACAATCAAAATGTCCGCCATTGTCATTAAGAGTTGTGACGTGACGTCCATTCCGCACAGCATGCTTGGTTGAATTCTGAAAAAAAATTACGTCACTTTAATATTTGCGTTCTGTGTTAAAGCACACATGACGAAAACAACTGTTAAAAATATATTGACGTGCAAATTAATTGCACGAAACCCCCCCCAAAAAAACGCACCCAGTGTGTAAAGGCCTTAGATCAAAATTCTGATGTTTCCAGACTTAAAAGAAAAGACTTGATGGTTTTCCTGGCCTCTTCTTCTCCTCTCTAACCTCCCATTCTCCATCTCTCCCTCTTTTTCTCCAAAATGTCACGTTTGCATCTTTCTTCTATAATCCCTATATAAAGTGTGAGAGATTAGGGAGGTACTTGGTGGATATGTGACATGCTGACCCAGAGGCGGTAATGGATTTTTGTCAAGTTGCTGCATGTCAGAAATACAGAAAGGATTAAAAACAGAATAATTAACTTAAAATAAAAGTGGCTGTCACACTTTGGGTCTGCAGTGGCTACAGTTCTCAGCCTGTGGCCCGTGCAAAGGGTCTGCATGTCGAGTGTTATCTGGTTTTGACGTGTACGATTAACCTGAGTTGTTCGTAGTCCTCAGTGCACCCTCTGGTGCAGTATGGAGCCCTCTGTCTACTCCTCTTCCCTCTTTGAATATTAAAGCATTCAATCATCTATCATTCATCATACTCCACCTGCTATTTCATGTATTTCTTTTTCAATCTCCCTAAATAAAACCCTGCCCCTGTATTCTGTCATGTTCCTGTCAGGTCTCCTAATGTGTTTACCTTCTTAAGCGCCCAATAACCATGGGTAAGCCCCAACATCAATAGTGGAAAAAAGGCGAGAAGCCGACTGGGGCATCGGTGAACAGAAACAAGCTCTCCCTTTCATTCTCGACCATTACCAGGAGAGTACAGTAGGAAATATGGGAGGGGAGGGGAAGAGAGAGGTGGGAGCAGACGGAGAGGTCCCCTGCTACACAGGCAGGATTTGGTGATCTTAGATCTGATGGCCCTCAGACAGGAACCAGGAACACACACATTGGGGAACAACAGCAACAATAACCTAGCTAGAATAATAAGCGCTGATCACAGTAGCAGTATAGGGAAGAAGAGAGAGAAGTACTCTGGAGAGGGTGCAAGTACAACTGTATGGGGATCTCTGGGTGCCTGAATAAAGCATTAAGCATTAGTGCAAATTGGGCCATGGACATAACAAGGGGGGCTGTCTATTTGATGGAAATGGGAATGTGTATGGCTGATCAAGTGCACATCTCTCAGCACTCATACTACACAAAGTGGTACACTGCTACTGTATATGTATGTGTATCTGTGTAGCATATTATGCAACCAGGTGAGGGGACTTGTGCCTGGGAGCGTTTGCATGCGTTCAAAAAACATGCCCGCGTATTGAGGCACACAATGTAGAGCATTGTGGCGAGGAATGCGGGAGATAATGGAGAAAGCCCGAGCCGTGTTGGGAGCTGGAAGGTAAGAGGAACCGAGCGGGGAGAGAACATCCAATTCAATTTCGAAACGGCGCCGGCTCAGAGTACAAACACAAAGGCTTCATTACAGGCAGATCCCTGTTGAAGGCTGGAGCTAATTCACCGTCTTCAAGCACGAGGAGAGAGAACAGCAGGGGAGGGGGAGGCGGGGGGGGGCGGGGATAGAGGGAGCGACAAGGAGATCGGTGAGGAAAAGAGGTGATGTGACATCAGGAGGGGGAAAGAGGGGGAGAATGAAGTAAAGACTCAGCAGCAGTTAGTCTGCTCTAAAGGAAAGAGAGAGAGTTCGATACAAACGGCGCCATTAAGAGCATACTAATGTCCTATTAGAATGGTGCACAGGGCAGGAGAGTAATGACTTCCATTATGGCGTCCACACACATGTGAGAACCATGTGAATAAAATGTAAAAACCATGCAAGCAGAGGCACGTTATTGCATTAATAAATCTGATTATTAAGTGATCAACATTCATAAATAAATGATTGGCTTCCCAGTGAATGGGCGGGGCTAAAAAGAGGCTTGTTTATTGATCAGCACAGCTACCTAATAGTTACACCCATCCACTCATGTAAGCAGTCTGTGTATTTTGTTTGTGTGAGCACACAAGAGGACATACAGGGGGTGGACAATATAATGGAAACACCTTGTGGTTTAACCCAAATGAGCTTTATATGAAGCTTGTTGTTGGCTGTTGATGTTCAGGTTTCTGTGTGTCTGAGAAGTGTTGATCACCTCTATAGTAAGCCTATAGCTTGAGGCTATTATTTGAGGTTTTGTTTGAAGTGCAATAATTTTTCTATAATCTTGGCTTATTTTTATTATTTAAAAAAAAAAGGGGGGGGGCGGGGGTCACTATTTGGTTGAGCTGGTCACATCCTGTAGATATATTATGCAATTTCTGACAATGGGTCATATTCAGAGGTAGGTTGGGAACCTCTGCTCTATAATAAATGCTATCATGTTTATGTAGTGTAGTGTTATCTGTGGTATAAATCCATCACTTATTATAAATGTATACGTGTTCAGATGTTTTTCCTATCATACACTCCATTGCCAGTTTATTAGGTACCTAGGTAACTAGCTAAAATGAATGAGCAATCCTGCAGTAAATCCTACCTTCATGAAGTTTTAACACCTTTTTTGTTGAAACTGTTTTAGAGAGGTGATTCAAATTTATGGACGTTTTGGAGGTTGTGGTTTGCTGTGCTGTTGAATTGTGTCTCTATACTGAGTATACTGAGCAGTGTCTCATATTTAGCATACCCTTATTGATATAGATGGGATGGACAAAATATTAGAAACACTTTGCACTATAATGTGGTATAATTCAACGGCACCATAACAGTAACTGCCAAAATGACCATAAAATTGAATCAAGACCTCTCTAAAACAGTTTCAACTAAAACTGAAGATTATACACTTCATAAGGCAGAATTTACTTGGGTCTGTTGTATTTGACTGCACTAGTTTAACGTGTGTGTACCTAATGAACGTGTAACAGTGTAAATAATTAAAAATTGTAACTTTTGTCAGTATCTCTGTGTAAGATCAGCAAAGCGGATGCATTTAGTTTGTGTAAGGGATTCTCATTTTATCAATCAACAATGCTAAATATCTGCCAAGTGTCTTATTGATGAATCCATTGATCTACTCACACAAGAGACTGTTGTCAGCTGGCAACCAAAGGACTTCAGTAATAGTGCTATTAGTTTCATGAATCGACGTTTAACCGCAGTGGACAAAATGTTTGTAGCAGCTTTTTGCTAATGGCTGAAGGTCAGTAGACGCAGACCCCCTCCCCTCCTCCCCCCACCTGACACAAGCTGTGAAGCCCTGAAGCACAACTACACTGCAGAGGTGTCTGCCATTCACATATATGTATACACACACACACACACATATATATATATACACAGTATATATACACACAGACAGCAGGGCGCAAGCACCAGGGGCAGGCAGGACACTGAGGTTTGTGGTCCCAGGTGAAATGCCTCTCCGCTGTGTGTGAATCAAGCTGTGGCTGGGGGACACGATGCCAAGGGAGATAGAACAAAGAAAGGATAAGCGAGAGAGAGAGAGAGATGGAGAATAGTGTCAGAGCAGATTAAAAATGCATGGCTTTGCTCTAGCTGGCGTAACAATGAGTGTCCTCATTCGTTGCCTGTCACCTCTGGGAACCCATGGGACAGAGTGGAGGAGAGAGAGGAGGAGAGGAACGAAGCCAGAAAGAGAGGGTGTACCAGCAATTCACAGTAGGAAGCAACAAAGGAGAGGAGAGGAAAAGTAGAGGAGAATCGCAGGTGAACTGTGATTCACAGTAGGCCATGAAAAGAGTTGGGAGGGATTAATATGAGACTTTGAGGTTGGGCCTCTAAATTCAGCTTGGTTGGATGATGGCTGAGAAATTATGACCTATATATAACTCACCTGATCTCTAACACACACAGACGCACAGATTAATTGAGAATAGTGGCATTCAGAAAGTGAAGTCTGGCGTTCAGCCAGTGCTCTCCATAATGAACTATATGAAGTACGGTGGAGCGTATGGCCAGAACTAAAATGGATCAGGACATGACACTCAGGCCATGAAAAGCATCATTAAGGAACACGGCCTTTGCAAATCACCACTTGCACTCTGACAATGACTTGGCTAAACACTTTGCACTCTGGGAGAATATGATCAGCATGGCAGCAGAGCAAATGTCGCCTTCTGCAGTCGCTCGTATGGTGTTGGCACAATCAGCACATCACAGAGAAAGCCGATGCTGATAAGAAAAAGGGGTGACAGGTGACAACAATCATCTGTGAGCCTCTCTTCAGCGACCTTGACAAAACGAAGGATGTCGTCTGTGGCGTAATGAAAAAGCTCCCCTCTAGTGAGCAAAACGGAGGAAAAATAATAGGACGGGGGGAGGGAAGAAGGGAAGGATAGATGGCCGTTGAGGTACATGAGTGCATCCAAACAGTTTTTTAATTGCGTGTGAAGGAGAGCCGAGGCCACAGCTGTAAATAACCTGTGTGCTGCTGAAACCCTTGCCGGATAAAGGTGAGTACATGACATACATACGGATGTGTCAGTGTAAACAATCTCAATACGGGATCAGGATAAAATTTATGTCAATAACAATGATAAACTTTGGACACTTTTTACTCGATGTGGATAGATCTAACAGACAGACAGAACAAAAGAAATAAATGCAACAACAGCCAGTCAGTTGTCAGTTTTTGGCTTGCACATCAAAGTACACACCCGCTTTCTCTGGCGAAGCAAAGTCGATGTCCTCTGAAAAAGAGGAAAAGAATTTGTGGAACCGAGGGCCACGAAGGCAACAGTGAAAGTGAACTCGCATTATCCTCCAAAGCTGAAGAAGATGTTGACAAAAAAGGTAACACAAAGTCAATTATATGGAAGTGGTTTGGATAGCTCAAAAGTGACGAAGCGCAGATTAAGACGGGCAGCAAAATGTGCCATCAGATGGGAAACACAATTTATCTTTTCCATCACTGGAAAAGGTACCATCCCAGTGCAGGCAAGCTAACATGTATTGTTAACTCAGTGAAAGTGAAAATATAAGTGAAAATAATATTAATATATAATATTTTTATGGCAGTTTTTTGACCTCTAACGACCTCAAAGGAACTTTTTTTATTCTGTAACTGCGAAAAAAATAATGCATCAAAATCAGTGTTGTCGCTAATCATTGACATATCCCAGACTGTGAAAAAAATATAAACATTACAACATTACAAAATAAAACATAAAAAATTCCCCCTAGCATTTAAGTTTACAGAAATAAATTTGTGTTTTTTCATGAAAAACAACAGTGGCATTATGTAAACTGGCATTTAGTGTTAAAATTCTGAAAATGAATGAATATTTCGTAGTTATGATCAGGACTGATGTTGGTATAAAGATTGAACTCAGTGAAAGCGGAAAATATTAAAATATATATATATTAATACTTTTATGGCAGCTTTGTGACGCAGACATTCCTTTGTACAGTTAAATGTTTACATTATGTTATTCTATTTTTTTATGTTAATAAACTATATTCTAAAGTGAAACCCTCTTGTTTCTTCAGGCTTCAGTCACTATGAGGATACTCTTCAAACTGGCAGCATTATCAAATGATATATCATAATAAATATCGATATTGATCAACATGTTAAAAATTATCGTGACCACATTTTGGACGCCCAGCCGTATGTCAATGTGTATATGTGTTGCCATGACCTGGTAAGGCTGTGAGGTCATAATGATGAGAATAAGGGCACACATTTGGGCCTCTACACGCACACACACGCTCCTTCCCCTCTGTTTTGTCCCCTGTCCACCCAGTGCTCAAGAGGCTAAGCCATGCCAACTCTTACCTAACTGATCCCATTTGTTCATCAATTAATATGACCTGAACCCCAATTGCGGGCTTGTATATTGCACAAGAAAGTTAATATTTAAAAAGCATATAAAATCATTATCAATAAATCAGCAATGCTTCATAAAATAATTACAGCACAGCCAGTAAAATCTTTTTAAAGATACAATTAATAATCTATAATGCTTTCTATTTTAAAGCATTTTAGGCCATATTTGGAAAAACGGGGAAAAAAACTGATACATGCTACACAGCTGTCTATGAAATGTCTTCTCTGTGACTGACCTATGTTTCAGGAAAAACATTTTTGAGTACTCTACACAACTTGTATTGTTGATATTTCTGTGTTGAGACAATAAATGATTAAAAATTGCTATGGGAAGTCTGACTTCCCCCATCCTTTTGTTATGTTTGGCCAGGCCTCCAGACTCCCATAGTTTTGGTTAATGTGCAGTATCATTTGGTTTATCAATAAAATCCTTCATTTTAACAAAATAATCCTCGGGAATGGCGTCCTCTGTATATGTTGCTGGCCACAGGGTTGAGCCAAATGTTGGTGTCCTGGTGGTGGCCTTAACATATTTGGGGGCTCGTCAAACAGGTTGTTGTCATGGGCCTGTAGCACTTTGCTACAGGCCCATGACAGTGTCTGTGATTTGTGCGTGCTTTGGTTTTTCCATAACACTTTAGTTGTACAAGTGGTTTGTTGGTGGTGCACATCTTGTTTGGTGTGTACAATAAAACCACTTAGTGGTAGCGTTGTGTGGGGATGCCGTCCTGAGGTGTGGGTATGCTGCTGTTTGTCTGGAGTTGCTTTGTTAGTAACCAGGTCCCGTAGTGGTCCAAATTCCTGTAAATAGCTTGGGGTTTTGGACCAATCATTACACCTGTCAGCATAAGAACTGCTGTCTGAGCCCATGTCAACTACAATCAAACATCCGCAACAAACCATTTCCTCCTAAAAGTGTTTATGTCTCAAGGACTTCTAACTTCCCATGAAGTTAGCATTCAGGCTGTGTAACACCTAGGTTGCCACCTTCAATATAGAAAAATAAGGGACATTTTGCCAGAGGCCCCATGCCTGGGAGATACAAATCAATCTGGGGGACAGACATTTCATTTCCTGCATTCTGGTGAATTTTTATACACCAATTGGTGCTTTTTATTTATCCTCTGCTACTCTCAACATAAATGTAAATGAAAGAAAGAGTCAAAGATGAAAACATCAGATCATAGACATGGGCAAAATGTTTGCTCCATCTGCTGGAGGCATTCGCAGTCATTTAAAAAAAAAAAAAAAAGCATGCGAGTCTCGTAACCAGGGCAACAATGGCGTTGAGTGACAGACAACTTGTCTGTCATTCTAGATGTCATTCTTTTCTACAAATTCTGATTTAATACTTCCCCGCTATGTCTCGTGAAACTCTTTTGGTTGGGACAAATTCCGTATTACGGGGACAGGTGGCAATCCTACTATCACCCCAACAAGCTAACAATTACAATCTCAGCAAACCCTTCTATTATAGTCTGTCTCACAGAAAGTAGGCTGTGGGTATGTAAGCCTGCCATCGGCCAACTATTTCAGTCGGATTTCTCCTCCCCTTCCGCTATCTGCGTGTTACCATTTTCAAAGTCCCCGTCGCTACGTGAAACAACAACAATAACCTCTAAGCTAGTTGCTTGGGAACCAGACGAATCTGCGAGCTCATGTATTATTTGCTCTGGCAGATTTTTTTTTTTAATCAAAACCCAAGGTCAGAGTTCAAGAAGAATGACAATAATTGGGATTAGCAGATACTCTTTGATCGAGGTCTGGTGGGTCTTGACCTCTTAAACTGAGCCAAAGAAGCTTCACTGAGTGCAGGGCAGATGTGTGTGTTGAGAATAAGAAAACTCTCAAATCTTTCGTTACACAGAATATTCCTCTGGAATTTAACAAATTACAGTAAGTAATAGAGACAGCGAGGGAGAAAGGGGAGTTGTGTGTCTGTATGTATGTGTGCGTGCGTGGGGGTGTGTGTAGTCAGTACATTAATAGTCTAGTGTGTATCAAGTGTGGCGTGAGCTTGGTAGATCTTTATAATCATATGAATAAAAACAAGGTCAGGGATGTTGAAAATTGCAGCACATTATGCAGAGTTACACAACACATACCAGTCTGGTGAACTGAGCAAAAATATCACGTCAAATCCATTAGATCTGAGAAAGGCAATAATATGCCACCAGACTCACATGTAGGCTATGTCCATTTAATTATAGATTTGATATTTTTAAACCTGCATGTCTCAAGGCTGCAAGTTAAAGTGCCGTGTGAGACAGTCTCATGAGATGAGGTATTCACTTCATCAGTCAAATTATAGATGTGTATCCATCTATCAACTGTATATTAAATACAAAATATAATAATAATCCTGATGTTTTGTCTGAATAGCCTTAGATGTGTAGGCAACAGCTACTGCCCACACATGTAAGTCAAACATTCAATTCCTCAGTTCAATTACAGGCAATGCATTGTCATCCAGAAATTAATCCGTCGGAAATTTCCTGTCACTTTCATCCTGCCAGTCAAACACGGCACATCAGAGAAATCTGTGGCCAAAATGCAAATAAGGAAAGCCGTGAAAATGGGAATCTCACCGGTTCCATTGACTCTAATGAGCCGAGGTGTCTAGCCTGTCTCCAGTAATGGGGTCCAATGACACCTGTAGGGCACTGAGGCATTACATGAGCCAGTGGCGGTTAAACTAAAAGGAGTGGACAGCCAGCTAGACACGGATCAGTGTCTGTTCCTGTAGCTTGGAAATGACAAGTGTCACGGTTGTACAGGGAAATGAAGACCAACATGTAGCTTTGCTTTGTATGTTATATGGTAACAGATTGGAAAAATTTCAGGTTTACAATAGTGAAGCCCTGAAGCTGGGATGACACAAAGCCTTACTGGGAAATACAGCCAGATGCAGGTTACCAACTGTGGGGGATGACCAGAGGTATTCTGAGTCAGCACGGCTCACTTCCCTCTACTGTGTAGTAAAGGCTGCCTACGGAGGCTTTGCTGATTTAGGTGAGGTGAGGAAGAGTTCTGCCTTTCAGAAGTTTGTGTGTGTACTCCCGCCTACTCAAACTCAGTTTCTTTTCATTCTTGTTCCTGTCTGGCACACACACTCACTCACTCCTTGTTCTCTCTGTGGATGTATAGTTGTTTGTCAACCCTGATTATCTGAGAGAGCGCTTAACCTTGGAGGGAGTGAAAGCACAGAGACATTAAGAGGTGGTCCCAAAAACCAACTTTAAGACCTAAACGCAGAAACACACATAAAAAGCCAATGTGTCTTTTTGTAAACAGTGCATTTAGGCTTAAAGATTTGCAGTTTTAAATAAATTTATAATATTCTTGCTTTATAATTCATGTTGACTCATTATGCAAAGCGATGATATAATCTGGAGAGAAATAATCTTTGGCATATTATAAAATTATCAGCATGCAATGTAAAGAATGTCATTAAAACTATTTACAGAAAGCATGACTTTTCTGCATATTAACTTAAACGGTATGCATATAATATTGATTTTGCAGTAGGCCTACTTTGCAAATTTCACAAATTGCAAATTATGCTGTTAAGTCTATCTGGGTTGCTGTGAGATGTTGGAGGATAATATCCGCTGCTGTTTGAATGGTGAAAGTTTGCATAGCTGAGCTATACTAGAAGGACAGTGCTGAAAGAAATGATGATACAATATCACTGTGGCAAGGTGATCACATGAAACGAATTGACTTTCTCAATGCAATGTAAAAATCCACTTTTGAAATTTCCCAAGCTGGTAGCTAGGATAAGATGTTGCTCTTCTTCATGGATCTGGGGGCCAAAAGATAAAACATGACCCTGGTTTACTGATGACAGTTATGTCCTCATTAAAGTATAAAGATTCATTGTGGCAGCAGTTTTAGAAGAATACAAAGATGGTGATTATTTCATTGGCTGTTTGACACAAAGTAATTAGCAGTCTATCTCTCTGATATATCACCCTACTTACACAAACACTTCATACATTTTTCAGTACTTCAGAGAGGGCAGAAGAAGAGAAAGACGAATGATTTTCACAATGCACCCGAAGACTTTTGCTTTGCTCAGTGGTACTTTGGCCACTGCACATATAACTTACTTCCTTAGAAATCCTGAACACCTTCCAGCTCCTCACTTTACAGCAGATAAGTACACCTTGTCGAAATCAATATAAAATCCTGTTTTCCTTTTGATGGCGCCCTTTGAGACACATACAGAGATCATGATTTGCTTTTGAATGCAACACAGGTGAAACGCATCTTGCCTAGACAAAGCTAAGAGACACAATGAGGGTGACTTAATTTACACATAAATTAATCTCTATAAAACATATCTGAGTCATAAATGAATCATATGAAAGGCAACAGACAGAAGATTTTGGCATCGGAAACGTTCTGGTTTCCGCTTGTAGTCTGAGTAGTATTGACCAATCACGTTTGAGCGGGCTTCGGTTGCATGCTGGTAAACAGTCCGTGTGGAGAGCAAACGAGGCGGAACACATTAGCCGAAATGCGATCTCGGAACCCATCGGCTATCCTCTGATGACGATTTATCTTTTTATCAATCTCGGAACCTTAGAGATTAGCTTTTTATTAGCTTTTTCAACATGTATCATGTACATGATGCATTCTGATAGATGGGCTCCGAGATTGCTAATTGGACTGTAAACAATGACCGGTGCACGGAAGAGGCCTGGATATCCGCAGACTACACCGGAAGATTGGCCGTTGCCCCCAGAGGCTAAATCATCACCAGACAATAGCCGATGGCTTACGAGATTGCACATAAATGAATGTGTGTTTCAAGATCAATATAATTACCACCTTGTGCAACAATTCAGTTGATACTGACTATCTGCACTGACAGCAGCTTTAGTCCACAATGCTGTTCTATTATGGTCAATGTATGGGAAAAGGAGGTGTGGATGATTAACGATTCCAGCTCCAACTGGATGAAAAAATATGGCCGCTGTCAGGTTTGCATTGCAGAGGAGACCCAGAGGCAGAGATATACTCCGCTGATATTGGCCCAGAGGCGAGGGTCAGAGCTGACAGCAAAGCATCAGTCCTAAGGGGCCCTCTTCCTCAGCTGTCATCACCATCATCTTCTCTCCCTTACTGCAGAGTAACTCACAGTAGATGACCTTTCAAGAATAAATAAGTCAGTCTTACCTAACTATCTTCCATCAGTCTTTGATAAATCTGTGCAAATATTAAAAAACACAGTACAGCCACTATTCCTTTCAAATGGAATAATCTAGGATGATGTGAGGGTAGACATCACATATTAGCATAATTGCTGTTTGACTTCTTAGTCTTAGCATGTTTGGTTTGAAGCACTGAGAATAAATCATTAGTGAAGGAGGGAAACACGATTTCATGGAAGCTGCAGCTTCCTCAAGAATGGGGTTAGGGAATTGCTCAATCGATTGATCACTGCCTTTGAAGCTGATGGACTCGATTAATTATTAAACAGGATCTTTTAACGAGGTAAAGTGCCTTGGCTGGAGGCCACAAAGCTAGGCCATAAAGCTATGTATAGCCTGTCTGCGCTGAAGAATAATGCATACTAAAATTAACAATATGCATTTTTTGAGTGCACAGAGCAGCACCTTTGGACATCAGGGTCAGTGCTTGTACCTGCAAATGTTTAATTAACCTTTGACCTCTGAGTGTGCTAATTATACAGTAGAGACATTAGCCAAGGGTAATGCTGATCTTAAATATATTGTAGGCACTGTGTGTGTGTGTCTGCGACAGAATGTGAGCATGTTGCAACTATTCTTCTTCACCCCATACATTTGTATACGCTTGCGTATGAAATGAATGTAATGAATGTACTCTGTGATCTGATGAGCAGAAAGGGTAGAGCTATGCAAAGACTTTCCAAACACAATGTTGTATACAAGATTGTTTCTTTAGGAAGGGTGAGTGGGCAATTAACAGGGAGTGAAGAAGTGCAGCATTAATCCTACGGCCTGAAGTCAATAACAGTTGGCATGACTTTGTGTGTCCCTTGCTTCCCCAACTGGATTACGCACACATGCACTCTGATGTCCCTGACTAACAATAGCACAATATTCAATAATCCTTTTCTCCATTGCTCTGCCTGACTTCTTTCACTCTCGGCTACTTTTCCCCTTTCTTCGATAATCTCTCAGTTCTTCATATCTATTCCATTTTCTGGTCAAGACGCATGGATGGAGGCCATTCCAGAAAATGGACGTCAGACAAAGAGAAGGCAGCATAAGTGAAGAAGCAATGTAATTGCCCAACAACAATAGGGGGTTTGTGTTTGGCTTTAATGGCACGGGGGGGCTTTCTAAGGAACATAATTAAGCCATTTTCACCTCGTTTTCCACACTTAATTGCCACAGACTGGCACAATACCTGACTGCACAAAAGATTTGTGGAGGAGGCTATGGTGCTCTCTTACTACTGTGTATAGCAGACATCTGGGCAGTAGTTTAATTAAAAAACAATTGTTATTGTTGATGTTTTTATGCCATAACCCAATTACAAATATGCATGCTACTCTTGTTCCTTTGACCTACTGTAAAAAGGTGTTGCTGGAAATGGTAACTACTTTAACTTTTTTATTTTAACTCCTTTAAATAAAGGGCAGTTAAAAAGCTATCTCCAATGAATAACAAGTGGAGTAAGTCCTCAGCTTACTCTCTTGTACACACTCTGGACACCTAAACCAAAGATATTTTTGGAAATTGAGCACTAATGAGCCAAATACTTGGGATTATGAAACGTTACTCCCCATCAACAAATACACACATACACAACCCAGCGTGGCTTCCCCTGTCAATCTGGTGTACAAGGCCCAAGCAAGAGATAAATTTGTAGATACTGACCTCAAGTTTCCATTCCATCCCCTGTCCATCCAGGGGTCACCTTTACCTGAATATACACACACACACAAACACCTCTTTGCTCAGACCTCACTGTCATCCTTAAATCTCAGTTTAACCCCTCAATCAGTCCTCTACCTTCCAATACCCCGTCTAAGAAGCTAATCAATAAGACAATGCTAATGCTAACACTAGAGGATTTGCTGTACACCAAATCCTGTCCTGCTAAATCCACCTCAGTAACAATGAAGTAAAGTCACTGTATGAAGGGACTGTCAGGGGAAATCTAAGAGAGGGCAGAGGTCCATTCTGTCTCAAATGGTGGTTGTATTTTCCAGCTGTTGACAATCTCCCAGTGGGCAATTCCTCACCATATGAGACCGCAGTACAAAACAGAAATAAACAGGGTATGGCAGATATTAGATATCACTCCTGCCATCCCTAACAAATCAGACGCTCCTGGAGTATGCTGAACAGTGCAACTTTGAAAGCAGCAGGATACAGGCTGCAACCAGCATGTGGCATCCAGTGCAATAACTGTGAGAGGAAAACTGACCTTGACAAGGTCCACATACAACAGAGGAGCTTGCTTCACCGACACCACATGAACACAACAGAGCCACTCTTCATTCATTCTCAAAAGCAACAGAATGGATTAGTACAACACAGAGGTTTTAGCACATATCTTTGTAGCGCTGAAATTATTAGTTGATTCATGTATTATTCCACAGAAAATTAATCATCCACTCATATGAGAGGATTTCCCCCTTCTCTTTGTTTCATATCATTGTAAAATGAATACTTTTGTTGCTCAAACAAATCGACCAATTTGAAGATTGGGCTCCTGGAAACTGTGAGGGGCGACATTCTGACATTTAATAGATTAAAAAATGTAAAAAATACTCTAAATAATCAATAATGAAAATAATCAGTAGTTGCAGCCCTAATTGCATCAATAATTGGCAAGTTTCATGTCCAACACTCCACGTCTGATTTCAAACATATCACAAGACCATACAACTGAAGATCAATGAGGTCAGAGCGGAAATCGTCAAGCTCATACTTCCAACTTCATTTACTTCCCTCACTCCGCGCTTTATCCGAACATGCCGCCTCCACAACAGTGGGTTCAGTTAATTGAACAGGGGACAGTGAGCATGTTGAAAGAAAAGATTAGATATAATGAGAGAAGAGTCTGTCTGCACAATTACAGCTTTAATTAAAGCCAGCGAGGACGCCAGAGGCAGCGAGGCCGCTGGCCAATAAATGTAAAGGTTATCTTCCTGGTGGACAAACAGGAGGTAAAAAATAATCACAGCTTTGGACAACAGTGACTGGCAGTGAAGGCAAATGGCTAGTCTGGCCAGTATGCGTGTGTACGTGATCAAACCTCATATTAAAAACACCTCAGTGATGTACCTGGTGGAGTTAAGATTAAGTTGTTGAGACTTGCATGGGTTCCCTTTCCAAATACCTGATCCTTAAAATGTTTTCTTTTTAATGCAGAGCCTTGACAGATATTTGAAGTAAATCAACTTTAAAACTGATAAAATCAAAGGATTGCTCCATATACTTGTGCAGGAATGAGCACATCTCATTCTCAAGAGTATTTCAGGTTAAACATGCTCAAATTCAAATTGGCCCTATCATAACAAGCATAACTCCAAAAGGAAACCCATTAGTTCTGGCAATATGTCTGTGGTAAATATCTGAAAATAATTACACAAACTGTCAACTCGTGCTTGTGTCGTATGCCTAAAGGTGAGCTCAAATTTCCACAGTTCCAAGACAATAATAACATTATTTATGTAGAGTAAATGTAATAGCTACATAGCCTACTCCAAATATTTTACAAATACCAACCTGCCCAAGAGCAGTAACGTGACATCCTGTCTGCCCTCAGTCCCTTCTCTTCTTTCAGCGCTCTCCAACGAGGAAAAGCTACACCAATGGCCATCCGTGTTTGTCCTTGCCGTCGATTTCTTTCTTTTATTGACTAATCCTTCCACTGAACGCCGAGTTTCTCTTTAATCTGGAGCATCAGAAACTTTTCTTGGATGCTTCTGAGGGAGAGAGAACTATCTGAAGTCTACGTGAATCACGTGACGATCAAATATTTTGAACTTCCGTTGATGTGACTTTCTCTTTACATGGCTCTGGGGCAAACCAGTCATTGCTGGTTTACGTGAAATGCATGACTACCGGTGCGCCAGCGGGAATGTTGCCAAAGACACCAGATTTCAAAACTCCGGTATACTGTGTAATACAGAGAGATTTACCTGGCGGTGATAGGCTTAATCAGCATTATGTGAACTCGTTTGGCAATGGCTTGAATGTAATGGACATCCATTTATAAGTCCTGCACTCCAGCTTTAATGATGACATTACTGCTCTTAATGTAGATAAATTAAAGCTCTATCAGTGATGTACTGTATAAAAGTTGTTTTGAGTTACAGAGTTCCCCCTATCTCTTACGCCAGTGTCGAACTAATGATGATTTCTTTTTGCAACACATTCTAATATACTGCTATAATTTCAGGCAGTCCATATTGTAAGAACACAGACATCTGTACAAATCTTTTTAAATGTTTTCTGGAATTATGTGATATTACATTTGGAAATTACAAAAACACTAAATTTAAATTAAAGACAAATAACAAATATTCAGAATTATTTAGTTTATTATTTGTGAATATGAATCCAATATTTTGATTGTTATTGTTTTAATGTCTTGCCTAGCAACAATTAACTATATAACCACTGATCTAATATATTTGTGTTGCTCATAACATTCAGTGGTGTTGATTTAACACTGTTGTCATTTCTGGGTTCAACAAAACATCATCAGCCTCCAAAATGAGTTGATTCAAAACCTCTCAGTGTCAAAAACAAAAGATAAGTGATTTAGCACAAAAATCCAGGAATTGACCGTGCCGTGCAAAAAGCTAGTGGGCTGCTTCAGCCATAGTGGGAGGCAGCAGTGGGAGCTTACCAAGACCTCAAAGGAGCTCAAGCCACCGGAACACAAGCTTAAAACTGAGTGCCCAAGCAAGATGTGGATCAAAACCATGGATCAAGCCATGGTGCAGATAATTGAACAGCAAACTGCTTATTCGTGTTCTCTCTTCTAAACAGAAGACTAGAGACTTCAGTCCTACATGGCAGGATGTTGTCATCCTGGAGGAAATCAACAAGCCACTCTTTGTGTGGCAAACTGACACATTTCACTAATGCCATCTCAGGAGAGTGGTATGTTAACATTTCTTTCTCCACTGAAGCCAGTTTTCCACTTCTTTCAAACATTAGTTATGGTAGTGCAGGAAGATGACTCAGATCTCAAATGATCAATTTATTCAGTCTTTAGGCAGTTTTCATTTTCTGGGTTTGTTTCAGTTCAATATGACCTAAAAAGCATACCTCTGTCAGTCACATTTACTTTGCTAAAGTGAGCCCACACTTCCAATCTTCTTAACCTGCCCACCATTACTAGAGTCCATAGAATTTAAACAGAACCACAACATAATTGCACAACACTAATGAACACATTGTCATTGGCAGACAGCTAGACACAGAGAAAACGTTTTTAAAAAAGGTATTTATCACTATGCAAATTTCAGCTGAATCAATTTCTAAGCACTAATGGCAGCACCAACTAACTAGGAGTCATTTTAATTCTGTTCAATCAGGAACTGTTGCCAATTTAAGACTTACTCTCGCTACCCATCCCTCGTCTGTGGATGTAAGACCTGTAGAATTGGCTGTATAATGGTAAACGCTCTTAAAGTTTTGAACATCATGCTGCAGTTTCTCCTGACCTTTTTGTCATCTTTACACAGGTTCCCAAATGAATTCCCATTTGTTTGTTTGGTTGTGTTTGTTGTCAATGGAGATTAGGCCCATGAATATTCATCTAGGGACAGGTGGTGAGCCACAGGCCAATCAAATGTCAAATCCCTTGTGAGTATTCTCACATGGTGTCTGTCATTTCATGCTCAAGTGTGGTAAACCATTTGACACATAATCATACACGAGAAAGATGGGGGGGGATTGATGTGTGTTTGTGGGCATGTGTGTCCATGTGAGCAAGAGCAAACCACTCAGGCCAACCGCAACACCAGCTATCCCCTCACAAGTCCCAATGACTCACAACCACCATGTTTCTTTTATGACCGTGATGATGAGTGAATGAAAAAATAAAGGGATATTATCTATGTAACATGCTTGTCAAGATGAGAAAAGGACAGAGAGAAAGAGACAGAAACTGTGGAAGGCCATTATGTACAATCCATACTGACGCAGCACTCAATAATCCCCCCCTCCCCTCTCCAACTCAATACATGTGCTTATGTTGCAAACAGCCTTAAAAGCTCCATCTTAAATCTTTATGACCGGTGCCCTCATAAACTTCACCACAAATACATTTCTCTGGGGAGGCTTGCTGGCAGCTCGGACACAGACTTTATTAAGAGGCGTCCAAACCCAGGAGGTGAGAAAAAGTACCACTCTTGAGCTTCAATTTTCATTACATTTTTCCTTTAGCTTTTGCTAGAGACCGTCATGATATGACAATTAAGAAACCCTTTTAAAGAAGAACTCAGATTCCTGTTCAGAAACAGTTTTCAAATATGTACAGTAATAGTTATTGTATAGTTAATATGGTCATATACTAATGCAACATTTCAAATTAGATCCAACTAACATCTGTAATTGTTATGCTGCTTTTCAGTAGACAATGTTCTAAGTACATGTTTGCTCAAGAACTTGTCATGCCTCTGAAATTTACATAGGACACCGACATGCAGTCCACGCTATAAGTAGTTCAAATCCCCCAAAAATGTCTGTATCGGCTTCAGAATCCCATATCGGTGGAACTTTAATGAACCCATACAAATCCATATGATTGGGTGCATTGAAGGGACATTATGTAAATAAGTCGATCATTACATGGTTGGTCTCCACAGCTTGTAGTACACTGAATAGATGCGACCTCGAGTCACCTTTGTTTGCCCCCTGCCAGCAATTTGCAAGTATGAGGGAGAGTCCGGCCAAGCGTGACGCAGAGTCAGGGCGAATGCCATCCACCCACACATAAATAAACTCATTAATAAAGTGGCTTCCACACTGTCTCACATTGCATCAAAATGCAATGCTGATTCAGATGTAACCTCCAGGGCACGCTCCATATTCCACTTAATTATTGCCTCAGAGTTTAGCGCCTTCTCTCTTACCCCATTTCCACCCCTTGCTCTGTCTTTCCCTTCCCCACTCTACATTGTATATTCACCCTGACCCACTTCCTCAGTTTCCCCATGCCCTCTCATTTATTAAAACAGAGAGAGAAAGATATTCTAACAGGTTGACAATGATGAAAGTACATAAAGAAAGGTGGCAGGTATCCCTGTGTTACACAAATCCTTCCTCAAAACGATGAAGGTTGGGCAAGAGTTCACAAAACCATTATATTTTCTTTTTATGCCAAAGTAAACCATGTTGCAATTAGGTGTCCTATAATGATGTTGCATCATCGTCATTATGAATTATTGTATTTCTCTGATCCTCATCATTTTGCTTATCCTTTTATACAGTTTGTCATATTCACTGATTCAATTTTTGGTGTACAATTAAATCCATAAGCAGTTTATGAAGTTAACTTGCCCACAGGTTTGAAAAATGTTATATAAAGCAGTTAAGTATGAATGAAACCACTGCAATCTGCTCACAGTTGAGGTCTTCTTGTGAGTAAGCTGTTTGTACTGTTGCATCTTTTATATTAGCCCTCACATATATGCATTGAACATTCTAATTACACCTAAAAACCAATACCATAACAATTCTAGACAAATCTGAAAGTCCATAAAGCATGGTGCAAGTAATGTGTTCAGACTTTTTATAACTAGGACTATTTGGAGAAATTTGCATTTGTTCATATTCACCAACCCAAAACTTAAATACAGAAATAGCCCTTACTTCAACCTTTTCACCATCTATCCATGATGTTCAAGCAGCAAGGGAGGGAAAAAAAACAAAAAAAACAAAAAACAAAAACAAACAAACACATCTGCACCTTGCCTTCTGTAACCACAAGCCAGGAAAGAGACATCATGGTTGTGTACATACACTATTAACGATTGGGGGCAAGGAAAGAGGTAGAGGAAGCAATGAATTGAAAATGAGACATGGCTTGAAGAGATGTCTGGTTCTTGTGAAACAATTGCTTTATTATTGAGGGGAAGGGAAGCAGAAAGAGAACTGACTCAAAAAGGTGGAAAGGGTGTCTGATGATAAGACTACCTCTACTTCACCACTATTCCCAACACAATCTCCCCATCCCTCATGCCCTTTGATTTTCAGTTGGTAGAAAGACAGTACAGACTACACAAGTGTTACAAGGGTCACTTGGATTTGGTGGTGAGGGAACTTAATGCAATGCTGCATCACAAAAACCTAAACTAAAATCGTGTCAACTGCTGGCACAAGTGGTGCCCACCCAGAGTGCTACAAGGTGCTCTTCCTTCTCAAGTGCAATGTTAGCACAAAGACAAGATAGAGAAAGGAGGAGACGCAAGCTGCTTTTCAGAACTCTATGATGTGGTAACATTGCTACCTAGCAAGCACTAATGAGATGGCATCAAATACAAACTGAAAACCATTACTTCAGCATCATCCCAAGCAATTTAATTGATCTTCAAGCACAGCTTTTAAGGGGGTTCATGTCATCTTTCAAATAAATCTGCTGGCAAGGTTTAAACAGTTGTAATCAAATGAACTATTCTGTATGTGTCATACTGAACAAGATTTTTTTTTAAAATAAAATCCTATCAATACAAGTGAGCACAGCACCATCACAAATATGACAGCCATCAATGGCAAAAATCAGAAGTGGTCAGATTTACATAAACTTAAGGTCTCTCACACTTTACAGGGAGCTTTGTAGCCAGAAACATTTAATTCAGTCCCAGCATCGTTTCTACATGACTTAAAGCTGTTTGATGGTCTTTAGCTTATAGGCTTTAGCTCTGTGGCAGATCCGTGATTCCTGTAACATTGTCCTGGTTTCAGTTTCAACCTGCTCAGTGTACCAGCTTTCTTAAAACTGTAATGGTGCCAAAAGTATTTAGGTGTTACATGTTCTCACCCATCTGGCACCTAAAAGTACAAAAAACATGCAAGCCAACAAAAAAAANAAAAAAAAAAAAAAAATACGCCTGGAGTTTGGATGTGGGCGGATATTTCTCCAGGTCAACTTATGTAGTTCGCGCAGGGTTTGGTGCCAGAAAAAAAAACCAAAAAAAAAAAAAAAACAACCAACAATAGCAATGTTCTGTGCCCTCACAGGAATCAGAGGTTCGCAGTGCACCATTTACACGAATGTACAAGAAAAGTTAAAGATTTGTGGGTTTTGCAGAATTTTTTTTCTTACAAACCTGGAAGCAGACTAATGATGCCTTTTTTGCATGTAATTTGAAGTTACTCACAATGGACACCAAGGTATAGTTTAGCTAAACCCCTAGATGAGCAGGTAATCTCAAAAGTAGGAAAATAAACCATTTACCTGGCAGGTCTTGTACCAAATGCACATTGAAATTAAGGCTTAAACTCACAAATTTTACTATTAACCAACGACAATCTACATGCACCAACAGGCATATACTTTGTTGCTTTTCCAAAAGGACTGACTGGACTAAACCATAGCTCTAACCATAACCACCTAAACCTACATATTTGTTTAGTGGATGCTACTGGGATTGTACACATCCTTGGAACATGCTGGAGAGGTGCACCTTAAAGCAAGAAACTTCCTGATGTGCTAAGCTATTGAATACTGGTATTTACACTACCTGCTTGTGTGTGCCCTGCCATGGCCTGTAGGATTCTTCCTTGTCCTAATCTTGTGCTTGTCCTTTAGGTCCTAGTGGGAGGTGTTTGCACCTGGTCTGTCCACCCAGGATGCATATGATATTCTGCCCTGGCTCTCCTCCATGCACCATATTTCTTTTGTCTGGTTCTGTTTTGGATATTTATCTTTTACACCATACAACACCACATATTCACACATCCACTCATGAACACCATGTTACGATAAAGTGTTCAGGCAACAGGGGAAAATCACCCAAATGCAGACAAACAGGGAGGCTCAAGCAGTTCAATGATCAATTTATTTTAGCTTACATGCAGGTACAGGTAGGCAGGCAACTAGCAGGTCCAGGTTCAGGAGACAGAAGGACAGGGAACCAAAAACAAGAGCATGAAAACCAACAACAGAGCAAAGGCAGGGGACCGGTATATGTAGAGAGTGACTGATGAGGGAAAGAGGTGCAGGTGGGGCAGATGGGCGTGGCAGGATCTTGAATAGCAGGGGAAAGTCTGAGGGCATCTGGTGGATTAATAAAAAATAGCACTGGGACAACACACATTTGGCAGGAGAGGAGGGACAGGGAGACAGACTGTGGCACACCACACCACCAATCTACTGATTAACCATTACACACATTAGTTTTTGTTTGTTGTTGTTTTTTTTGCTATTTTTGTAAATGAACTTGATCATGGAATGTCCCAGTACAACTGAGCGTATTTTCCTTTCTTTGTCATGGACTAAGAGCTGAGTTGTGACAGTTTGTGAAATATTGTGTTTGTGAAATATGTTTATGCTACGCTAACAAGTGCAATTTATAAACCCTCAGAAGTGGACAAGGTGTCTTTTTGATTCCACAGATATTAATGTTACAGATATGATGATATTAATTCAAATTCAGATTGCAGTAAATGTATATTCAGTTCACGTAAATCCTGGCTGATTGCCTGAGTGTTTCTAATCAGCCTTGTGTAACAGAACTGCCAGAAGATGACTTAATGGTATTCATATAGGCTTCCAACTAGCCCAAACCATATGTTGTTTGAAACTTGGCTCTGTGAGTAGAATGTGATTTAACTGTTTGGTTCACTAAAGCATTAGTAGAAAAGCTAAAAATATCACACACACACACATACACAAGGAAAAACAACACGTCTCATGCCAAGCATCCACCCACCTGCCCACCCATATCCATGCAAAACATGCCATTTATGCCACACACAAACACTTCACAGCATGACTGTGTTTGTGCCAAACACACTACGGTGCTGTATGTGTGTTAAAACAGATAATACAGGAGAGGAACAGAAGCCAAACCCAGCAGCTGTTCTCGACTCTATGCCTGGGGGCTGATAAGGGGAGGCTCTGAGACCGGTGACCCCAGATGCGTTGTCTCATTCTGGGCAGAGAGAGCATTTGAGGGTTAGCCTCTCTGGTCATGAATTATTCCATGTCCATGTTTTCCCGAGTACCTGTAGTCGACTCTACGGAGACAGAGTCAAGGGGCTTTGACTGACAAAGCCTTTGATCCTACAACAGCCATGCACTCTATGATCAGTGTCTCTCCAAAGGAGGGAAGACCAGACGCTCTCTTGACACTTTGTCCCAATGAGCTCTCTCGCTTCACTCCTTCTGTCTCTTTCTTTCTATCCATCTCTCACTCTTTGTCTGAACTCTGAACTCTGTCCATCTGTGTTTGCTCCTGTTTTTCAGTCACCACCTGAGTTTTGTCTGTTAATTAAACAAGACACCTTTGAAATTAGAACTCAGATGCAACAAACTACAAAACTGCAGACTAGGGTTACCTTTGTTTAAGCTTTAATTAACAGTACCACTGTGTTACACATAGTGGGTCAGAACTGAGTATGTAGTGCTTGAATCTGTATCCATATCTGGACACCATGCTCAGTACTCATGACAGTATAAGGAGAGCTCATCTTACTGATGTTTCTGAATGCATGCACAGCCCAACCTTTTATAATGAGGCCCAGTTCCAGGGTATGTTAAAATAAACAGGGATCCGAAATGGATTAGAATTGACTAAATATAGCTAGTACACCGTATTGACAACTGTATATCTTCTGTATGGATGCAAATAAGTATACAGTATGTGTGCACTATGTGAATGCCTGCAAATACACATTCCCACATATTATCAGCAATACCCTCTTGATAGAAAGCTTGGCCCACATGCAGGTGTGAGTGTGTGGAGAAAACAGTACCCAGGAAACGCCTTGGGGAGCAAGAGTAGAGATGCTGCACTTGGCTGAGGATAGATCGTCAGCATTTCTCCCTGATACTATCTGGGTAACGAGATCATACTATCAGCACACAGCCCTTGGTTTTGTTTGTTCTCCACTTGCATGTTAGCTCTTATAGCTGAGGGGGGCTCTGTCACAACCCCAGCCCCAGCTGCATGGGCCGATAGCAGGCAACAAGACAGGGCTAGAGGGGGTCCGCTTGAGCTGCTGAAATGGAAGCGTTGCCAAACACAAGGACAAAAAGGCAATGGGTGAGTGTTTGGGCATATGCTGCCATTTTAGAACATTTATCTTGTGCAAACAAACTCAGAATGTACACAGTAACACAAAAACATGTTACACTAAATGCATTCAAAAGACTTGGATGCAACACATCTCCCTTCGCTCCTCCCTCAAACCCCTCTGCTGTGCCCTATTCAACTTTGCATATGCACGGCATGCTCTGTCACGCTCTTCATGAGCACCAATCCTTGGCTAATCTCATCTGTGAATCAATTGGATTCTCAACAACCAAAGACTATGGCATGCCAATGGTTAAACAAGCCAACAGCCTCTTAGAGCATCATCCATTCCACCAGGGATGACATGAGGACTGCTTCCAACACGACTCGAGCAATACTCAACACACAAGTGAGATAGGATTCATTAGGACCAGCTCATGTATGAATGATAAATGATCTGACATTCTGTAGAGCGATTTGGTGTTGGATTGATGGGATTTTGCGTGATGCAACTTAAGGATATTTGTGCAATAATAGCAAAATAATGAAACATGCATTCTTAAAAAAAACATAGGTAAACATTATAATTACACACTGCCAATGCTTCAAATGGTTACGTTTGAGATTGAGAATGACTGTCATTATAGAAGACATTTCAGTGCAGTAACAGTTTAAAGGCAGAATGAGTCAATTTCTCCTAAAAATCAATGTGTAAGCTCATCCAAAAATAATAATCCCTCTCAGTCATCACTTCTGACCCACTAGAAGTGTGTGGCTGTGTCTGTATCTGCACAGACCCTGCCCTCTGCCTGTATTTTCTTATTTTGCTATGTTCGGGACGTTACCGGGTGTCAACCTTAACTTAATTGGTCTTTAAACACCCTGTTTGTTTAAAGCAAGCTAAATAGCCACTGGTTTGGCATCGCTGACATAATTCCTTCCAAACATTCACCTGAAGATGAAAGAACATACGCAGGAGATTTGCATGCTTTCATTGGAGTTTCAACATCCGAAATACAGCATACAACCAAAAAAATAAAGGTCTACTTATGCAAGCCTAACAACGTTTACATCTACATATCAATACCCATACTGTGAGTACGCTATGTGATGAGAAGGTTTTCAGTCCATCAAACAATCATACTGTACTACAGGGGTTTATAAATCATCCCAACAAATGAATGCAAAGGAATGTTTGTTACATATCATTTGACAGAGCTGTATATATACGTCTGAATTGTTGCAGTATATTGTAGCTGGTAAGCTAGCACTAGGGACAGTGAAGCCTCAATCAAAGAAGTCATTAATATACATTTCCTCATTATGCTAATAGGTTTCCTATGGTTCCCCGAAGGGCCCTGGTGGCTCCTGACTGTAGGAAGCACATTATCAACACCATACAATATATCCCAAAAACGCTTGAATTGAAAAGTTTAATGATGGCCAAAGGACTACATGGCACTGCAAATATGACCTTTATGTACAGTTAGTCCTTGATACCGCTTCCTCAAATATTTTCCTCCTTAGGAGCTTGTGCTTCTAAGGACAACTAAGAGGCACTGAGTAGTAATTAAAATCTTTATGGTTCCAGACTAATCAAGATATTACATACAAATAATTTTTATCCCTTGTTGAACTTTATGATATATTGCGTGTTTGAGTGTCGAATTACTTAAACATGCTAAGACATTATTTCTAGTAATCTCCTGCCCACTGCTAGCTGTGCACTTCAGTGTGGCGGGTGAATTCTCCAGTTGGGTGCCATTAAACCATTGCAGAAGAAGAGAGTGCCTGTCATAGGAAATTTACAGCTGCAATTGCAAGCAATTTTCTTTTCTCAATACATCAACTTTTCCACCTCAGCCTTCCACAACATGTAATCTATGTTTTGGAGAAAGGCTTTGTCTTTTTCAACCTTCATGCTGGTTCAAGCTGATCTACCACCAACAGCATTTCTGTTATCGCTAAACCACAAACAGACCATTTCTATGCACCAAAGACCACCACCAGAGTCCATCAAGATCCACCTCAGACCATTCTGATTTGGTCTAGAGACATTTTTCTGAGTCTTTCTGAGTTTTTTCCTTCTTGGTGTTTCTTTGCACTTTCTATTTCAATTACACAAACTTTCTTAAAATCAGACAATAAAATCAGACATATTAGTGTGCATATCTGATGAGCTGTAGCAAATTTTCATTTGCAGTAGGTGCCAATTGCCAGTTTTGCAGGGAGATTTTATAGATTCATGTATTTAGATTTTAAAACATACATAAAGGGTTAGTGACTCTAGTGACTAGCAAACACATGCCATGCGAGATAAGAAAGAAGCGTGATAATCCCTTCAACATATCATCATATTTGACCCCTTTTTAATGTAACAATTAACTTCGAGGTGGATGCACTTAAATAGCATCAAGCTAGTCTTCATATTAATTTGATTCGTCATCCAGCCACACATGAGCTGGAATTGATGGGCTCAGTTTTGCAGATGAGGAAGGGTCAATTACAGTGTAATGCAACATCCCAGTGGGGTTATTATGTTTATATTACCAGTGATAATTCAGGGATGATGCTGTCTGTTTTTATGGCTCCACACCCAGCATCAGCAAAGCAGTAGTAAAACTTGCCCTTCGTTCTGAGTGTGTGTGTGTTTGTGTTTCAGCCCCAAGAGAAAACAGACAAGTACAGAAGAGGATGGGTCCTTAAATGCAGAAAAAGAAACAGCATGAATAATTTATCCACTTTAAGTTGAGTGAATATAATGTGCACATGTGCGTTTGTGTGCGTGCATGGATACATGTGTTCACAGATGGTACACAAACAAGAGCATCTAAAGATGTCTTCCTTCATGCATCTCTGTCACTCGCAGCCAGTGAAGCAGCTACGTCAAAGGAGAAGAAACGAGTGAGATTTTGCATGAGACAATTAATGAGGCAGAGAAAGAAAGAGAGAAGAGGGTGGGGATCGAAAACGAGGCAGAGATAGACAGAGCACAGGTCGGTGTGCTGATTCGGTGTGTCTTTGGCCCCCTGAGAGAGCTAAGCCTATTAGCTAATAAAGAGGAAGTGGATGAAAACAAGGCAGAGGTGGCCTAATCAGGTTGGCCTGAGGTGTGAAGGCTTAAGTAGTAGCGGCTGGAGACCCCGAAACGTGTAAGACAAGGACCTTGCTCACAGTTGGTTGCCCTTGACACTTCTTTCCTGAAACTGACACCCATGTGGTGTAAGTCCCCTCTTTGTGAATCCCAAAGGAGCTCCAGTTTTAATTATTGCAGTGTTCTGTAATGGTCAATTCCCACTTTTCCATTTTCTCATTTCACCAGGAGAGCAGATAGCGTAACAGAAATGAGGCCACAGCGATTGGGAATGGAGACTGGCCTTAAAACGTGCTAAGAAAGAGATGGAGGAAGAGACCCCACTAGGCAGTTCTTTACACTTCACTGGCTCTGTGCTCACATGGATTCGCTAGTCTGAAAGGTAGAAATGTTCAGATGTATCTATGCCATTATCCAATCCATCATGATGATGGGATCTAGTATAGATGGCCCTATAGATTTCTAGTGTGATCATAAAGCACAAGAGATGTATCTGGGGTTAAAATGCATTTCTGTGTTTCAGTGAATTGTGTTAAGAGATGCACTTGATAAAGCTGCCTTGCTGAGCAAAGAGACTGCTATCATGAACCAATTATACATAAACAGAGATGTCAGCTGATAAGGAAGAGGCCATTACGACTCAGCATAATTGATTTTACCATAGAGTATTTTTCCTATATCTGTAAGTGTACCTTGGCTCTGGCAGTGAAGGACTACTATACCAGGAAAAATAAACCAATCTGCCTCCGTCATGACAGTTGTGCACTGGTTGTGCTTGTGACGCGTGTGCGCTTGTGTGTGCTTTGTGCGGTCGTCTGGAGAGAGAGGTGAGGCGACACACACAACACCTGTCAGGGCTGGTGTGAGGTAAAATATGCAAGGTACATAAAACTGCGGGGGAAACCAACACCAGGGACAGATAGACACTATCGCAGCTACATTTATCCATGCCACAGATACATGCCCAGCCAAAGATACATACAAACACACTTATGAAAAGACTACATTGTAATAACTCTACAGTATCTATACAGGCTGTGCACACAGATAGACCTAACTCTGCTCTGTGTGGACAGTTGAGTGTCACTAATTCTGTCGTGCCTGTATTAATACACTACTGGAGAGAAAAGAGGATTAGATCTGACACACAACAAAAAAGGCACTCAGGGATCTCTGGCAACACAATGCATATTTCAACAGGAGTAAAAAGAGAATAAAATAAAAAGAAAAAATGTCGGCTTCTTTGCTAGGATTTCCATACCACTGTGAACAATTTTTCCCCCATGCCCCTTCAAAGTAGACCTAGAAAACCTTTGGAGACAACCCGTCCACGCATGGAATCTGTGAATAATTCCAATTGGATGAAATAGGGGACAGTAATAAAATAAAATAAAAAATTCCGACTGATGACTCTGGGACAATGATTGATTTGGCGTAGTCGCTGGAAAAGAGGCGACCATTAAAAATTGAAACGGGTGTGTCTGTGGCAGACGTTTCATGTATTATTTCAAGTTGAATGAAGAACTTTTATATCGGCAGATGGAAATGAATTATTTAGGGGCCTTAACCATCTCCTTCGCCTGCATCTTCTCCCTCCCATCCCTTCATCTGTCCCACTACCTGGTACAAGTGGCAGTGGGGTCTACTGACGATGTCTGAGTGCACTCTGTTTTGACCACTCAGTTTTTGTTTGACTTCAGTTTGGTGTAAAATCAGATTTTCATGAATATTACAAAAACTCACTTCACTCTAAAACCTTATAGGATATATATGCACCTTTTTTTTGCCCAGTACTTCACAAAATACCTCCAATTTAAAAATCACAGACCACTGGTAAAATGATATCCTCACTTTAAAAGCAAGCTTTGAGAGAGCCAAGTTGGATTCTCACCAAGGTCTTTAACAGGCAGCTGTAGGCTATCGATTTATGCTAATATGGTGCTTAGAGCAAGAACAGATGAAGAGCGTTTGGGTTATGTGTGTGTGTTAGAGCACTGTCTCTCTCCAGAAACTATTATTTATTGTAATATTGTCTGTATTTTGAAGAATAATGGCACTGATGTCACTGTCCCACAGTGACCCCAGTGTCTATTGGTGGCTGTTTGGAGCCAGCCAGGCTATAAACAATGTCTGGCATGGCCCAATCTGTCGCTAATGGCTGAAGTGGAAAGGTTAGCTTGAAACACACTTTTCCTTACCTGTCATTTCGAAATGAGTCTGCACCTATTGGAACATTTCTCGTGTATTCACAGTTGTGTCCTTTTTATACACTCAGTGGCCACTTTATTACAATCGAATGCAGTCCAATATAACATCTATCTTTACGAAGTTCATAATGTTCTGTTTTTTGAATCCGGGAAATGTAAAAATGCAATTATATATTTATTATTGTGGTCATAGGTAAAGGTGGTGTTGTACTGGACTGCATTATATTGAGAGGTGTTTGTAATATTCTGCCCCCCTCACGTATGTAAATAGGAAGGACAAAAAATTACAAATATAATGTAGTCCAGTACAACACCACCTCCATTGTGGATTGAGATTGTACAAGTGTACCTAATGAAGTGGTCACTGAGTATATGTGCATTCACCTACTTTTTCCTTCAATCTTCACTTCTTCACTTTTTCCTTCTCTTCACCTCTCAGCATATATATATATATATATATATTATAATTTGAGCGGAATAATGAAAGTTCCCAGGCATCACACCATGTTTCTCAGGCAAGTGGAAAAAAGTGCGAGGTGCGAAGACATGAATGGCCAGAGTCTGTCTTTTGCAGTCCAGTACTCACATCACTCACACAACTGTCCACACAGTGTTACTATGGAGACAGGGTCCTCAAGGGACCTTCACAGACAGACATACACATGCTTACACACACTTTACATGCAACACTGATGAAGGGAAGATGGCAAGAATAGTACAGCTAAAGAGTTTTACTCATCTCTTCCACTGTACTAGTGTTCTGTTTTATGACAATTATTTTGTACAAAAGTGCCTTTTTTTGTTTCCATGGCTACCACAAGGCAAAAGCACTGCTGACCCTATCATGAATGTCTGCTGGAGTTTCTAATTTCTAATTTTTATTTTTTGTCATTAATGGTTACTAGAGAGAATGTCCAAAAACGAAACAAACGCATTCCCAAAACATTCCTGTGAATGTGTGAAAACAAGAACAAGGAGACCACCGACAAGTGCTCAGAGAACTCCAAGCTGTTTTACAATCAGTCAGGTGGAGACAAAGAAGGGATCAAGTTGCTTCGCTCTTCCCCTGGTAGTTCCGTTGTTCTTGTTTTTGGGTTTGTTTGTTTGTTTTTCACTCTTTTTGGTCATTGTCTCTCCCCGTACAGTGTGTTTTGTTGGCCTAAATCATTTGTCACACTCCACTTGATGTGATAAACGTGGTGAAACGTGCTCATGAGAAACCATGAATAATTCAAGAGGCTTTCTTTTCCACAAAGCATTTGTTTTTGTCATCTGTGAGCATGCATTCTAGGAGATCTCTGAGCTTTATTTAGCTCCCTTACTGTTCCTGCCCTGTTGGCCATGACTCATAACCTCATCTCATAACTGATAAATCACACACCTGGCTTATGTCAGGGACGCCATTTAAAAAGAGATAAACAGTCTTGCACAAGCATCACATCAGCAAAATTATACAGCAACGTCTGAGCATACAAAATGTGCATAAGTATTTGCACCATTACTCGCCTTATTCTTCTTTTGATTTTGTGGACTGAAGACTTAATTAGCTACTACTAACTCAGATCTTCACACAAGAGCTTACAGTATATGGCAATCCTTTACATGTAGAGGTGTAACCTTTTTAAGGTGATAACACTGAAGTGTTGATTAACTGAAATTTTGTTTTTTCTCAGCATCGACCTTGCATGTATGCAATGTCTTTTCTGTAAATTAAATGTTACATTTTCAAAGTATCGCTCTGCCGGTGCTTGAAGAATAAAATGTGACTTCTGGGCTTCCAATTAACTAGAAATTGATTGTACCATTATTACATCCAAATTAGATAATATCTTTCCAGAAAGGATGCAGGTTATTTATTTAGAGGTACATACAGTATTTAATAGTCAAATTAACTTCTTCTACATGCCATAAGATTTGTTCAAATTCAAATGTTCAAAAGTCTGATTTTTCCACCATCCAAAACTGTGAAAAAAGCTAGCCGTCAAGAAGTTTGTGTAGGAATCATGGTATGGACTGAAACAAGTACGCAGATGCCACAGCACTCCCATCAACCCAGTGTACCAAGCAACTTGCCATTAACCTCCATATTTTCACCAGATGTGCCTGCGTTTTTCCTCACAGCTGTTCAGCACATAATGGAATCTACAACTCTACACGAAAAAAGAAAGAAAAATAAATACAATATGTGAAACCCATTGCTTTACACAGGGCTCTACACTGCAAGCATTCTGCTCGCATATGCAAGTGAAAATTAGAGGGTGCGAATGTGAAAAGTTATTTGAGTACACCAATGCAAGTCTGGGTTCACCCTTGGCAAAATACACAGATTCACTAAGCTCCCATGCTAACAACTGTTTTATTGAATCTTTTATCTCACCTCTCGTTTATTAGCAAAGAGCAGTGTACAAAACGTTAAGGTAGCAGCTTCTCATTTTTTTATAAAATCAGCAGCCATTAATTAACATTAATTCCATGAGTAACCTGATGTCAGGCCATAATGAAACTTGGCTGATGTCAGGTTTGTGTGCTCTCTGCAGCCACTTAAACTTTCATTAATATCAATAATTTACACTGTTTTTGGGCTGTACACATAATCACACAGATTTTTGCATATGATGGTGATTTTTCCAACAAAACACATATTGTGTGTAAAACTGCTTTTTCTGCACAAAATGAGCTTGTCTGTCCGCTTGAATTTGAAACTTTGGTTCAGCCAAATTCTCTCACCCCTCCCTAACTGTAACGAAATGAAATGAAAAGCAGAACACTGGCTAACCATAGCCCCAGTTTGTGCCTCTCACACATAGCTGCTGGTAGCATTAGTCTGATAGGCGCCAGTGGAAAAACAATGTTGTACATGAACAACATTTATTCCTCTGCAGTGTCAGTAAACACAACACATGGGCCCGCTGGCAACTATGTGCTATATTCAGAGCTTAAAAAAGCTATTCAGGGCATACAAACAGAAACATTAACCGCAATTAACAGCATGGCTATGGTTATGTGCTGACGCTTCCCCACGGACACACACCCCAGACAGCCTCTCGTAGTAGAGCCGCTAACCATGCTGCAACACAGGTACCCACACAGTGACTCTCTCAAGGGGCCATACATGTGCTTCTAGTGACTGTCAACGCCCCACAAGACTCCCTATATTTCCTGTGGAGAAACAGAAAGACAGTAGCTTCTCAATGCTGGTTTGCTCTGACTACCAGTTCTACATCTCTATCCATGCTACACTGAGCAATCTCCCCCATGTTCCCTGACCTCCCGCATCATTTTAAAATATGCTTGGAGGAAGTTATGAATGAGGACCTTGTGAAAAATAAGGTGTGTTAAAGTCAATAGGCTACAGTTATTTCAGTGTGCCAGGTGCATTCTTAATCAGCATTTTCCTATTGTTTGCTCCCATCTCACTTGCTCCTTTACTGTGTTTTTATTTCAATTTGTAGATAGTAAAGTAAAGGACTCACTGGACCTATCTTCTTTTCATATTTAATTACTAGTGGTGACTCACTTACAACAAGGTTCTTTGACCTGCTATTTGGATTCCTCCTCCCACAGAAGGAACAGAACAATCAGCTCTCCCCATAGCTATGTTATCAGAAATCCACACCATGACTATTACATTGTGAAGGTCAGTTGTCTAAATGACACAATAGGACAAGCACAAAGCGAGCAAAATAGGTGTATTTATTGACCCAATATAACTGAATGTTTGCAACTAGGTGCTAATGTATTCAGTCACTGAGAGCTCAGTTCCGACACTGCCACCAAAATCGCCTCATTTAAATTATGCACATACAGGCGTTTGTGACACAGCAAAGTTCCCTTTAACACAGTGTTCACATCTATTCTCAACCAGACCTATTGTGCATTTCTAAAAGTGAAAAATGCTTTCTTTTGGCTGGTTTTGCTGCAGAACAAAGATGTCGAGACATCAGCAAAAAAAATAAAGCTTTTTATAAGGATTTTAAAAACACTGTGGTGTCAGCAAGCAATGTCCAAACATTGGCTTGATGGTGACCTCATGAGATGGCTGTGGTCACTATTGATAAAGAATTATCTCTGCTAATGTTTGATTATGCGGGCTATCCAACATCCCAGTCCTTCATCTGCTAACCTTGTCGAGAATAGCTTGCCAATTTACTCTACATTCACCTTCATTCAAATTGTAATAGCTCACTGGCTAGACAGCTACAGACAGCACACCAGGACACAGTATAATCTGCAGGTGAATTATTTTACAATGCGACAAAATAACTTTTTATTGTAGTTTTCACATCAGCCTTCAAAAATCTATCTTACTGTAGTTATGTGGCCTATAAAGCTGCTCATTCATTCATGCAAATCTTTTCTCACTGGAGGAGGATTAGTGGGGAGGTTGAAGTATGACTGTGGGAGGTGGGGGTACTGAAGATGATGTCAGCTTTGTAACCGGAGCCTCTGGCCAAAGATCCCCTAGTGGAGGAAAGTAGGGATCAATCCAGGGGTCCTGTTACCCTGCCTGCATAGGTAATGTCATGAGATGATCCCTACTAGCAGTCTCTGGATGAAAGGCAAGAGCCTACAGAGGATCAGTCTGAGAGGAGACGAGAGGAGAGAAGAGGATTAGAAAGGAGAGAAGAACACTACAGAAAAGGACAGCAAGGAAAGGACTACATTTTTGCAATCAGTTCACATCCAGATGCAGTGAACAAAGTTAATATTACCTCTTTTGCCTCAGAGGAAACACAATGCTATTTTCATCACCTGCCTACTATGTGTACAACATCATTAAAGTGATACTCTGAAAATGCCTCTGGCCTCGCCAAATAATCATGCACACTTAAACCCCAACCCAAACACAACCCTGTCTTGCCCCAATAGAGCAAGTGCAAAAGTGATAACAATGGCTGCTTTAGCTGGATGATAGAAAGAGGAGTACTTACAAGCTCTTATCTCTCTTTCCGTCTGCAGCTTTCACTCTCCCTTTCTGTCTCTTGCCCCTCCTCTCCTCAGCCGTGTCGCTGCTCATGTAGATGTGTGCACTGGGGGAAACCTGAGGAGGATCTATTACAGTCTCAGTCACTGATGCTGTCTTTTGTGTGTGTAGGCTGAAGCTCATGTGTGTGTGTTTGCACGTGCCTTTGTCTGTCTAGCAGAGATAAAGTAATGTATCAGTTGGCTATACTCAGCCATAAAAACACCCATACCAGTCAAACCATTGTCTACAGACATCCAAGTCCAAGTGAAAACTACAGGAAGAAGGAAGAAAGTAGAATGTGGGTAGAAATGGGGCAAAAAGTGGAGAGTTTATAGTGCTGTAGCAGAGTGATGGTTAGAGACGAGAGAGAAGGGCTCATAAAGACATAGCCCTTCTCTAACTAGGTTACAGGGTTTTTCTCTTTGTCCATTAGTCTGGTAATGAACCACTGGCCTTTTATGACTTCCTACAGTGGTGGAAGCTTCCCTATCAGTACCTCTCACTGAGGTTTCTTCGTATCAAGTGGAGGAGGAAATGTTATACATGTTGCTGTTGTTGAATGGAAAGCATCATCTTCACAACAAAAGAAACAGAGATATGTTCAGACTCTGACAGTGTATCCTTTAAAGTACAATACAATACAATACAAGCAAGAGTCAGTTGGCCGAAATCACAAAGAAACATGTGGTACCTAGCATTCCTACTGAAGATCATTATACACAAAGGGAAAAAGAAAGAGAGTCACTCCTTAAGAAGCAAGTGGGCATGTTGGCGCCACTGTGGCGAGAAACTGTCTTGCCCACAAAGGAAACTAAGAGTATTACTACAAGCAATGTTAATCTTAACCCAGCTTTGGCCAGTTTGATTGAATGCATCACGCGTAGCCGAGTGGCGTTCCACGGCCCTTTTGACATGAGTTCACTACATTGGAGTCAGCAATAAGATGTTTGGATCAATAGCAGGCCTGCAGATTGCTTGTGTGTTTGTGTGTAGGTGCACATGTGTCTTTCTCCCCCATCAATCCACAGCTGGATGGCTGCTTATTCTGCCCTAAGGCTACATCAACTTCAGCGGCTCACCGTGGGAGAGGGACTTCAAACCAACATTGATACACAGCATGCTGAGACACAGGGAGAATGACTGATTGAATGAAACCTTAGAGTGGTATTTGAGAGCAAAGCCTCTGACAACAACAGCTCAGGCTGTCAGCCTTCCAAAAAGAAAGCCCCAACACAAAGCTCCAAGGTTAAAAGGAAGAGGAAAAAAGAGGATGATTTTGTTTGAATAAATGTTATTACTATTAGCTGGGAGGTGAAAAAGGCAGACATCTCATATATCAAATAAACTGCAATGTTCTGAGGGTTTAATACTGTCAACTAGAATGTTTGCTCTTTAAAGGTCTAATCTGTGCTTGCAGTGTGGTGCACACTACTGAAACACTGTAAATCCACTGGTGGCCATAAGTGTCTCTTTTGACTGTAGACATGTATTTCATTATTGAATGATATATTGATACCAGTGTTTACAAAAAAAGGAATGTTGAGACCATCTGAAAAGGCTGGGGTTAAGTTACAGTATGATGGGTTTGAGTGTTAAGGAGCTTACAAATCTACATATCATTTTCTGGAACATCTACATGACTATGCCCAAACTTTGTATGGTTAAATAGACAGGGTGTCTATTCAAGGCTTTGTTTAGGCATGTGAAATATGCATATCATGCGTAAGTGCAGCAATTTAGTAAGCTTGCATAAATGTTAAAACCTGATTTATAAGCTGCATCGTTTATTTATGCCACAAAATGCAGAGTCTGGCTGCCATTTTGGCTCCCATACAATAATGATGTGCGAGATAGTGAAAGATAACATTCATCTGTTTTTCCTCTTTCTCTCCCCCTTCCATCATTCTCCAATCTGCTGCATTGTAAAAGTTGTGACTGTATTACCAGATTGCAGTCCCACACACACACACCCACATCAAACACTAAACACAAGTCTGTGAATTAATGTAAACATATTCCAAAAGGTGGGCTACTAAAAAGCTTGTTAGTTTTTTGTGTGTTAAAATTATAACAAACTGACAGTCATGTACACAACAGTTCGCACGTATCTTTGCACGTCTGTGCAGAAACACAGCTGTGGTGGTGGTGGTGGTGGTGGTGGTGTTGATGCAAGTGCTTGGTAGAAAATTCAATCTTGGCTCAGGCCAGAAGGATGAGATTGACTTTTTCTTCTCTTAGGGCAGGGCTGGTCTGGAATCACGATACTTTTCATCAACATTCAATCAGGCCTTCTGCTACTCATTAATAAATGAATAATATTGATTCAACATTTTGCTTCCATCCATTCATTTTGGTTTTAGCGAGTGTCCAGCTAGGCTGACATCCAGCAAGATCAGAACACCATCATTATTCTGTACTACAGTAAAGTACCATTTAATTTTTTTGTTCAGTGTATTTTGCCATTCTTTTCATTAAATTTTTCTCTGGTCAGGTTGACCTCTTGTACTACCCTATTCAGGGGCAGCCCATGAAGCCCATGCTAATTTCACTCCCGTTTAGTGTGCAAATGTCTTGTGGCTGAGCAATAACTTTCCAGTCCCTGTGCCAAAAAAAAAAAAAGAATTTGAGAAATCAGACCTTAACAATGCATTGCTAATCCTGCCTCGGCTCTATGATTGCGTCGTATAGAAAATAATCACATTCTACAGCGAGTATCTAAGGTAAAGGTACAGTACAAAAAAGGAAGGACAGTAATGGCTGGGAATTGCATCTTTGATGGGCAAATTTATGAACACTCTCTGAATAGTGCACTATAAATAAAAAAACACACCAGACATTTGACAGTAGTTAACACTTAGTTTGAGAAGTAGTAATATTTGTAAAATGAAAGCGCACATTTCTTAAGCTCTAAACTTTCTTGATTTCACAACATGGCTAAGTAGCACTGATTACAAGACAACACCCATTGTATCCTTGTAAATCAATTGAGTAATTAATCATCAGTTGCTTACTCAATTGTAAATGATTTTCCCTTATCTCTGTATATACCTGTAAAGCTGCCGCTCAGGTAGTGTGAAAAGCTCCTCAATGTAACAGCAGTGCTGAGCCCACCTATTAGCCAGTCTTTTTAAAGAGGTTTTGGCTGTAGATCAAAACTACACTTTAATAATTCAATACTTATCTAATTCAATAAAAATATGACTTTCAATCCAAGTCTACCAGACTCATTATGCTGTACTTTGCAATTGCATGATCACATTATACACATTTAAGGCTTGTATTTGTCTGCAGCTTTGTCAGAATTCAATTTCCAGGAAATCAGATGATCAAACTGTACCTCAATAGATATAATTGACTAGATATAATTGACTCCCAAACCATTGAAGATGTGCTTGATATTTATCCTACTCTCCAAAGAACTCCATTATCAGCTAATTAAGACAAATATGTCTGTCTGTCTTAGTGTATATATTCATCCTGACTTAAAACAAGAGTGGATTACTCACACGTCCTTGAGGTGTTTCACTGCATGTTTCTGCATCCAACATGTAAAAATATAACAATTTAGCTTGACTTTCTCAACTCAGAGATAGCACTATGTCCACTGTGTTAACTGTGTCTAAAAACAATCTGAAGTGGAAATATTAAACATAGACCGATCCGCCATAAGATTATGACCACCTGCCTAATATTGTGTAGGTCCCCCTTTTGCTGCCAAAACAGCCCTGACCTGTTGAGGCATGGACTCCACTAGACCTCTGAAGGTGTGCTGTGGTATCTGGCACCAGGACGTT
>LKNJ01001920.1:0-60026 GCA_002120245.1 Maccullochella peelii
TTTGATAAAACTGTACTCACCAAGTTAATTACTGAGATCTGGGAACATGGTGATATTGCTAAAAATAAGTCTGGCGAGGCAAGAAACACAAGCAGTCAGACAATCAGGCTGGTTGGAAACAAATGCCCAGGTTAGCCCAGCTTAGTTGTGAGAACAATAAAATAATTACCCAAACTGTCTGTTAATGTAAACATCATTACATTCTACAGATCCACTTCCTGCTTCAACTTTGACCTATTGCACATACTGTAGTTGTATGCACACAGTTTTCCTGTGCAATGAGGGACTATTATTGACATTTCAGGTTCACTCATTTCTAAAATTGTCATCATGGTTAAAACCAACGTCGACTGTTGATGACAGGATGTGACCTCTGATCTCTGCTCTACACACAACCAGTCAGTTATCCTCCTCCCTAAGAGTTTTTGCAACAATATAATAATGTCACACTACTTCCTTCTGAACATAAACACATATTGTTACAACCATATTGTTTTTGTCCTGGACACTAAATTCAACCACAATTGTAGGTTGCATGTTAGAAAAATTAAGCTGTTTTAATGACCGTTACAGTTATATTTCTGCATTGGACACACTCCTTCTTTGTGTTACTACATTCATCTCTGCCTGATTAGCACTGACTTAGCTTTGTTAGCTTAAGTGTTAAGTGTTGCAATAACTATTGACCAAGAACATGAACATTTTACCCAAACAGAATGTGAGCGACAACAAGTATAACGGCTATTCATTGTAACAGTAATGTTGTTCACAATATGACAATATCAATTATTTTGAATGTACAACATAGAATTATTTAAGAGACTATCTTGTGCTACGGAATTCCTCTTCATTCCTGTCAATATAAACTTGTTAAATCTGTATTTCTATTGCATTGCTGCCACAATGCTATAATGGTTTATCAAAGATCACTAAATTTGTTATTAGCCTGTAACTATGTAACAACAAAATCTAGATTAGAACTGACCGAAAATGACTGAAAAACACATTAACCAATATGAGCAAAAAATAACTATAATACAATTACAACAGTAACATGTTGTTTTGTTCCAGTGTAAAGTAGAGAGAGATATGGCTTTAGTAGGCTACTTTGGTATAACTTTGTAAGTGCTCTGTCATGTGTTTATGTATGTCTTTCCATTGGAGGGTTACTCCGACTAATTGGTCTTAATTGTTGGTAATACCCCCACGTCGTTTTCCTTTAGGTCGCCTCGTCGTGCGGCTGGGGAGATGCCTTTTTTATTGATGTGACAGCGCTAAATTGAGAACCTTTGGCAGAGTGTCAAAGCCTAATTAATCACTCTAATTTCATCTCTCCATGCGTCCTCAGCCATTGAGTGAATGTGATCAGAGGGAGAGCCGCCTCTGCGTTAGCTGAGCCTTCTCATGCTAATTAGCTGCTAGCTCTGAGATGGAGAGGCCCTCAGGGTGAGAGGCGAGGGGCTAAAGCCAGCCTAAATGGCCACATAATGACCAATGGAACGGGAATCGGAACCCAGCTCATTTTCATTATATATTATATTCAAGTTCTCCACCCCTCCCCTACCACCCAACTGAACCTGGTTCATCTGAGGAATCACGGCTAAAGCTGTAGTCTTGTCTATCGTTCATCAGACACTCTACTGTCTGCCTGGGTAGACAGCATAACTTCACCTCAAAAAGATGAAAATGGAACCGTGGCTCGTCCAGCACCTTCATCTGATATGAAAAGAAAAGGACCAATCAGGCTGAATATACAGGAACAGCTTCATTACACCTTTTGTATGAACATTACTGTTTTTCTGTGAAAATGGGGCTGACCAGGTGGACTTAACCAGGGTGTTTATGTACTGTAAAGTAAGAAAAACCATGTCCAATTTAACCTAAACCAAAGTAAGTCACTCTAACCTCAACTTCAACCAAGGGACTGTACAAAAATTATTGTTGTGGGGAGGGAGAGATTCCATTTGATTAAAAAAAAGAAAGCACAACCCTCTCCACTCTAATGGCACACATAACAAAAATGGTGAATATTCCAGCCACAAAAAAAGCTGCTAACTGCTTGGGGATGCATTAATTAACTGATCGTATGATGTTCAAAACTATCAGACTGTAAACGGCGACAGGCATCATGTTACATTTCACATTACTAATTAGTTGGCAACATGTAATGCTGAACTTGAATTATATTATAGGTTTATTTCATATGAAACAGTGACACACTGCAGTTCTGCTTTCTTTGATACTGCAGTATAAAGGGAAGGTGGGAGTGAGGGCTGTTGGTTAGTGAAAAGAATGAATGTCGTGTTCTTTTTAGTGACTGCAGTCACAATAAATATCCTCATGTTTTATGTGTTTGTCAAAATGTATGGTTCTGTTAGCTACTAGGTGATTATGATGGGCATAATAAAACTGTGATACACAGACTATAATACAATTATTATAGTCTGTGTATCACACTGTTGTGTGAGTGGCAAAATGCACCCTTATCAACCACAGTGCAAACAAAAGCTATAACTTCTGTAACTATGAATGCTCTTTTTATGCAACTATTAACTACAATGCAAGGGAAGGCTGAAATAAAATCCCCCTCCCCCTCCTAATAATTTTTGTACAGTCCCTAAATGAGCTAAAATAGGTGTAGTAGCATTTTTGTGCTAATGTATAGCCCAGAAAAAAAAGCTATCCGTTTGGAGCTTCTTCCCACACCATGCATGACTGGAGCCTTAGTTTTAAGCTGATCACATCTGTCTCAGCCCCATGTTCAAAGAGTGAAAGCAGAGAGCAGCACAAACTCATGCTCTTATTTTAGAAAGTCAATCACGATATAGCTAACTAATCAACTACCTGAACTGTATGTCATATAAATGGATGACATGTTAATTGGATGGATGGTTGTGATTGATAACATGTTTTAGGCATGTCTGCAGCATTTCGATCCAACCCCCCACCCCCACCCCCACCCCCCAGTTCAAAGAAGAAAATTCAGAGCATTTAGTGGGCTTCTCTTAAGCTGAAATTTGGCACCGTTCCTGCATATTAAACTTTACAGGGCCCAGTGTTTCTATATTGCCTGTCGTGTGTTGTTAAGACTGGCCTCTCTCTATTAAAGCCTTCATCACACCACTTTATACGAGTGTGTGGGTACATCTGGCCAACGTATTTGGCATCCTTTGTAGATTCTGGCTCAGACACCTAACATGAGACCTAAAAGCCCTCGGCACCAAGCCTGCCTGGCACCCGCTCCTCTGGGAAAGCTGGGCTGGGAGAACAGGCCGTGAATCGGGACAGGCTGGAGAGCTGTATGTGTGTGAGAGACGTTGACCCTTGCTCTACTTACTGTTGGTTGCTTGTAATGTTGGTGATCCAGGAATTTAAGCCTCTTCTGCTATTCTGTAAGTAGCTGTAAGTGGTTGTGCGTCACTCTGCAGAAGTGTGCCAGCTAAATGCCTGAAATGCAAATGTGAATGTGGCTCCAGTATCACAGTGAATAAATCAGATCCAACACAGAAGATTGTTTGGAAAAAAGACAGGTCAGTTTATGCAATCCTAACCCATAGTAATGACTAATAATGACAAGTGTTATTATTTGATTATTTACTATTATCTCATTAGTACTAAACCCTTTTGGATGTTTTGTTTTTGTTTGGGGTTTTTTTAACGATGCAGCTTCAAAGCAGCCATATTAGTGTTTTTGCATAAATTACATTTTACATGACTGCATATCATTTTCGAAAGCATATCATAATGTATTATTTTTATGTTTAGTCCAACTTCATGAGAAGCCACTGTTTACATTCATTTGACTTCCAACGGTATGAAAATCAGTTTGAGACTTACTTCAGTTGTATTACAATGACAATCATGTTGTTTTTAAATTAATCAAATTTACACCACTGATACATGGTAATATGGTTCAATGCATTTCAATGCATTTCAATGCATTTCAATGAAAAAGCAAAACAATGGGGCAAGTTTTTATAATAATTTAACTTGTACAAAAGTAACCCTAGCCACTTACTCAAGCAATTAACAGTAATGTATTATTTATTTCTTTAATTGTCAACAAATCCCATGAAAAGACCAAAACCAACAATGTGTTAGTCCGCCCATTGGTTCCTACTAAAGATGTAAGTCTTTAAAAGCAAATCACATATAGTTTCAATTTAAAAAAGGCTCAGTAATTTCCTAAAACAGCTGGTCACTGTAGTTTTTAGGAAATAGTGCATTTGTTGGGGACTATTTTCAGCAGCGGATTAATCCACATTTGGTGCTCTAGTGGGTATTTGGGGCAGCAGGACGGTGCATGTGGGATTGAGTCAAAATAAACTCCAGTGTGTGTGTTCATGGTAATAAAGTAACATGTCGGCCAGTGCAACAGTGCGGCTCATTGATGTGTTTTTAATCGTTTTTGGACAACAACGGAGCTCTAAGGCACAGAGGAAGAAGATACACAGGTAACACTTAGTAGGAGAATCAATTTAATGCTGCAACTTACAAAGTTTTTCTTGATTAATCATTTTTTGGGATTTCTTTGTCTTTATTTTTTTGTGTGTCAGCAAAAGTGAAAAATTTCCTTTATAATTCCCCAAAGCCAAGTGTGACTTATTCCAATGTCTGTTATCCAACTAACAAAACCTAAACATATTCTATTTACTATCATAGGACAAAAAAAAATATCATCCTCTCTTTAAAAGAACCTGGAAGAATGTAGAACGTATGTCATTTTCGCTTGAGAAATGACTTTATGATTATTAATCGACTATCCAAATAGTTGATGAATTTTCTGACAATCGATTAATTAACTAATCATTTTCAGATCTAGGTCAAATCATTTTTAGGTTTGCTGTTTTTGTGGGGTTTAATGACACTAAAAAAATATTATTCAAGTATTGCCAGCCTTATTCTTTATGAAACTTTTCAAGTCTTGTTGTTTTCATGAGAAATTAAATAGAGAAATTAATGGAAATCAATGGCTTCTTTGAAGGTAGATAAAGACCCACTGAAACATCTAAAACACTTAGTCACCAGTAAAGTACGAAATAAAATATGCAAGAACTCTGGGTATGATCCTTTTAAAGTCATATCGTCTGCTTTATCTTTATTCTCCATTTGAATAATAAAAAGTGAAAGGTCAAAGCTAGAATGATGGCTGCCATGCTCTCTCATACTAATCTGACAGACAGGCAGGTGGGAGTTTGAAACAGTAAAAGCATTCAACTGATTCCGAGACTAAATTAGATAGAGCTGGTTTTAAAAACCCTCAGATTTTGTAAAGCTGTTGAACCCTCCCCATCTGCTCTTGAAAATCCTTGATACACAGTTTATTGTCCTTAGAATAACAATTTCTGGGAAAATAAAAACATAAGCATCCATTAACACACAGTACATTTTCAGTTATGAGCCTGTTGTGTTATTTCTCTGTGATGCTTGCCAAAGCTCTTCCTTTCCCTGTAATTACTGGATCAAATTCACATCACACATTAACATGAAACAGGCAGCCAAATGTGTTTTTTTTTTTTTTTTTTCCCAAACCTGAGAATTTATAGCCTGAACTATGTTTTGTCCTTACATCGCACAGAGATGCAGTTTCAGCCAGGCTTGGCCAAGATATCCATATGTTCGTTAGACCTGATTGATTTCCTGGAGTGAGGACTCCAAACTAACACACGCACATCATATTCTTGTTTACCGAACATGTAGAGATGTGGCCAACGCTCTGGACAAAAAGATGACCAGATTTTGTCGCTTGCAGTGTGTTTTGTCAGTGGTCACGTCCTCAAACTCCTCACACCACTGCGGAGATAATTACCAAGTCTGTACGCTGCGAGGGACTCCTCTTTTTTTTATGTACAACCATTTCTAATTATGCACTGCAGGGGAAGTTAAGGTCTGTTTTTCATAATTCATGTTTTGCTTACAAAGTGTAAAGACTGCTATTCTCCAGACCTCTCCCTCCACCACCCACTCACCACCTCCTTGTTAAACTTCCGTGTTGGAGCGGAGTGCAAAGTGATATTTTTTAAGCGGAAAATCTTCCTACCTTTATGATCAGCCCAAGTCCCCGCTGCTGGAGCCATGAGAAAATTGAGCACATTCTGCTCCAGCAGAGTGAGGAAAAGCTGCTCATGAAAACAGATTTTTTTTATGATTACACTTTCGGGAAAGGCTGTCAGCTACTATCGCTCTCAGCTTTGGCACAGATGCTTATTTTAAGTGATTGGGGGAGTGAAGATCTTTTTATTTTTTTTATTTTATTTTAGTGCCACATTTGTTGAGCGCGCCTGAATGTAACGGTCCTCATGAAATGGGATAATCAAACATAATATGCACAGACAGCAGGTTGCAGCCCACACACACACACACACACACACACACACATATACACACACTTCCTGCTGTGATGCATGAATTTTTCACTGTATGGAATGGAGCATGATAATGAGGCAACGTCATGTTTTTTTAAGTTTTAAAGCGTGGCTTGCCTGCAGAGGTCGGGTCAGGTCTGCACACGAACTGTTAACATTAATATCTGAACCTAGTGAAGGCCTGGTTGTGTGTGTGCAGTTATCCTCTTACATTGTTAGATTTTTGAGTGATTAATCCAATCAAAATATCCTCTTGTACTAACAAATCTATAATCTATTTCATCTGTGCATTTCACTTATTTTAGAATTTGGGGTACCCACTTTCCTAAACCTGCTTTGTCTGCTCTTACATTGAGAGTGATTTCCTACATTTCCCAGATAGCCTTTCACTGATCACCCAGAGCATGGGGGGATTATGAGACCCCTTGGCACGGATGGAGGCACGGAAGAGAGGCTGGCTAACTCGTTTCCCTGCATCTTGCATTGTGATGCATGCAGCTCTCCACTGGCTAGGAATATTGTGATTATTATTTATTGTGTAATATGTTATGTCTGCCTATATATTGTGCTACTGACACTGTGTACTGAGTGTTTTTTTTTCTCCATGCTGCACCGAAAACAAAACCTACCGACCAGTGAAGCATTCTGCTATGGCCACACTGACACTCCATACAAAATATTATAGGAAACCTGTGAATTAGATTATATTTCCTTTTAGCAGAGCTACTTGGCTTTCAAACATATTTTAATCTGAAATAAAACCAATTTAAATGCAGCCCTACTGTAGCTGAAGCCTACGTCGGCACTGTGCAGTAGTAAATATGATCAAACTAAAGATCGAATTAAACTTGCCTTTGACAGATGACTTGATTTTGGACCTTTGTTGGGTGTCATACCCGTCTTTTCTTTCTACAATGTCTGCTATCGAAGAAATGTTTTTGACTGAGCCTTGTGACTTTCCACCGAGACCTGATAAGGCTCCGGCATAGGGGCTCCCTGAGCCCATTAGGCCTGTAGTGGATCCATATTCCAGAGAATGTGAGTGAACAACACATGCAAATGAAAACATAGTTAACTGAGTAACTTGTTCACGTTTGAGTAGGTATATTTCTATCCAAATGGAGTACAAATCTCAAGCAAATTTACCAAAAAAAAGTCAACAAAGCAAAATGTGATTCAGTGTTTCCTCCCATCATGGATGGATGTTTCTTTTTTTAATTTTGGGGCTTTCAGTGTAGTGCAGGCAGGTAACGGCGGGTGGAATAATTGCACATGCGGCACTACATTACGAGGAATAAAAGAAGAAGTGGGTAAAGAACAAGAAGAAATGGAAGCAGATCTCATCATTTTTAGTTAGAAAAATCTGTCTCTGTTAGCCTTTATCAGACCTTTTCTGTATTGACACACCAACTTTTTCCCCTCGCCCAAGCGGGAAAAACTTGTAGTGTTTCCATCCTGATATAACAAAACTAAGCTAAATGTGTATTTAACAGACGAGTGGTTATGAACAGAGATGCAAACGTCAAAACACAAGATGCTGAAATGCATGGAAATCAGAGTGGAGAGTGGATTTCACTTTAAATATGTTCTAGGGTGGATTTATAGATGTGCACCCCAACCTCTTGGTGGCTGAACTTAACTGCCATTTCACTCATAGCTCTAGTTTAGAGGCGCCACTGTACCACAAATCCCTCTGACCAATCAGAGCAATGCACCACTGTGTGTGTACAATACTGTGTGCGCACATCGGTCGATGAAGAACACTTGTACTTGGAGGCACAAATTATCTTCCAAAAGAAAAGTGTTATAATTGGTAGTGTTTATATTTCTCACACAGCTGAGGACAACAGAGATGTGTACAATAATGTGCAGAAGCAGCAGAGCAAGAGCTCAGTCGGGATCATTACAGCAGTATGGGACTGATCAGTGTGTCTCACCAGCAGCTCTCCTCCCATTCACAACATGTGTTTTCTATCATACACAAAAAATATCCACCTTGACAACATTCCTTGAAAAACGTTTCAGAAAACCTGCCATTAATATATGATAATTCCACTTATTTTCACTGCTAATGAAAGATATTCTTGAATATTGTGAAATAACCTTGATATCAGTGGAATGGTCTGCCTTATCTTGAGAGACATAAATAAAGGTATTGCACCCTAACAGTAGATGTCTCTCACTTGCTTCAGAAAAGAAAGTTTCAGATTATAACACCGGTCTAAACTGACATTTTCCCTAAACAGGAAAGAACCGTAAAGTTTGGCTTATTTGACTGTGATATGTTTTGATGCAAACTAAAGCAGGACACTGGATTATTGTTTGCTTACGATACATCTAAAAACCGTAGCCTGCCCTTCATACAACATACACAAAATACAGAGAGGACATGCTTGGTCTCACTGAAAATATGTCTTCAAAATGCCCTACGTGTCGTTCAAATCAGATCAAGAGGTATTTCCAAATACTTCATGGTTCGTTTAAACCCATAGGCTTCGAATATGACACATATGACTATTCAAAGCCACAGAATGTCTTAATAATTGAAATAAAAATAGATTTGGTAGTCGCTTCATGTATCTGAAACGTAGTGATGTGGTGAACCCCTCCGTCTGGGTTGAAAAGATATCATTCTTTGTTATCGGACCTGTGTACGGCTAACAGTGCATTCAACTAAAAGAAGAGCTGGTGTTTAAATGTTGTGTCCTCGCGCACCGCAGGTTTCAGCTCTGTTAAAATCCTGTTCCTGACAAAGTGAGGAAGAGGGTTTTAGTAGGTAAAAAAGATCACATCAGGAACATGACTAGGAGAATAATTAAATTTGCCATGACTCTCATCAGGCTTAACCGCTAAATGGAACATGTCTATCACTGCATGTACAAGACATACGTGAGGACACACAAACACAAAGAGGAGCTAACCATAACACACACTCATACGCACACACACACACGCACAAGCAGTAGAGGTCATTACCCCTACGCTCTCCTCTGAGTCAAATCCTTCGTGTCTGATGGTGGTCGACTTCAGAGAGCAGCAGTTGAGATAAAATGGACTGTAAGGCACATGGCAGTCGTAGGATATTGTAACCTGTGTTTAATCTCAGATTTTCAAAAAAAAAAAAAAAGGTTTTTTTTTTACAATCCTTCTAACAGTGATTCTTGTACAACAACATAAATACTGTGCTGGAAAAAATTAATTTCCAAAAATTAAGCAGTTTTTTCCCCCGCAGTCTCTTTCTGTAAACATTGAAAAATGCAAATCAAGTCTCCTCAGTTCTCGACAAGACAACAACATCAAAATAACAACAACTGTTCCATCTGTAAGGCTTGGCCGCCTCACTATGCAAATAGTCTCTAACGGGCTCAGAGTGAAATTAAATCTTTTTTTTTTTTTTTTATGTTTCCGTTACCTTCTCTTTTCTAATCCGTTTTAATGTTCGAAGGAGTCAACAATGCTCAGTTTTAGATCCAGGAGGGTGGAGCAGGTGGGTAAGTAGGGGTGAGGCTGCGGTGAAGGGCTCCGTCCATCAGAAGAGGCTGGTCAGCGTGGTCTGTGACGGGCTCCGGCACTCGTGGACGTCCATGCCGCCCGGCACCGAGCTGAGCACGGAGGTGACGGTGGGCATGGTGGGGTTGGTCAAGTCTGTCAGGGTGGTGGGGGTGCTGGAGGGGCTCATGGAGGCGTTGGAGATCTCCGAGGCCGGGCCCGACGGCGTCCCGCCCTGAAGCGTAGACCCGTCGGACGCCTTGTCCACCCCGGTGCTCTCTTGCCGCAGCAGGTTCCTCCTGAACTTGGCCCTAGCGTTTTGGAACCAAACCTGCAGAAATACAATAACAAATCCTGTTACTGCACGGGACCTGATCCACGAAACTAATTAACTAATGCCTAAATGCCTTTTTTTCTGATATAACTTCTGGATTTAATTTCTGATACTGTGTTAAGCTTACAGTAGCTCAACAAACGAACATGCACACACTCATATGAAAGCATTTACCAAAGGTTCTTAAAGCCTCAGTACACAAAAACAAGTTTTTTTACTTGGTATCTGGCCATGCAGGTTTTGAGATATATGTCTCCACCATTTGTGGAGCTCACAGCAATGAAAAATGACATTTAAAAAAAGTCTCCAGTAGCATCTCTTTGTAGGAACAGCGTCCCGGTTGCTCTAGATAACCCACAAAACAAACTGTTTTCACTGCGACTATTTCTTTGGCAGTCCGTATTTCCAATCATAACTGTCCACTTCAAGGTCTGTGGATTATCAACAGTAACCAGGGCACGTTTCTCAAAAGACATGTTGGTGTTGAATTACTGTATACAAATGTCATTTTCCAGTGCTGTTAGTACCACAAGCAAAACTCCACATTATATTGGGGTGGAGGCAGAGGATATCACACAAATACCACCACCCTACCTACTTTGTTCAATACTTGTTGGTTAACTACAAATCATTCATCCTTGACCATAACTTACTTCCTTAACCATTTTCTAAAGCATACTGTTAGACGTTCTTCCTACCAGGTATTGATTTCAGTCAATTTCCATACAAATGAAACACTGTATGGAAGTGCCTTACTGAAATTTTATTTGTCACAATGAACACACATTGTCTGCTTTTACTCTCGTCAGTTTTTTGCTAATACAGTGCAGAATTTTCAACTCAGTCCGCACTTACAATTGCGCCACCACACTACAATAATAAAAGTGACACTCAAAAAGCAGACATCAGGCTCGGTCTGATGGATTACCTACTGTATCTCAAGCATGTTTTAAGTTTCAGCATCAGTGATTTGTTCAAATGCGTATATATGTTGTATCTTTATGTTTTCCTGACAAGGACCATTAGCAGCTCTGTCATCAGGAGGAGGGCAGGGTGGATGGATGGATGGGTCTGACTTCACACAGATCACTGTCTGTTTTCTGTTTTCTACCTGCAGTCGTTGAATTTATTTTAACCATGACCATGGTTAGTGCCTAACCTTAAAGCTGCACCATTCAGTATTTTTATATGAACAGTGGCTCAAATGGTGAAAGGAGTCATTCACAGTGACGAACCCAAAGTATTATCACCCAAATCTGCAGTTCCCCTCAGCTCTACGGAGAATTTTACCACCTTTGAGCTCATTGTTTTGGTTTTCTGGCCCGCAACTCACTCTCACTGCTCTCATAAGGGTCATTTTCCGCAAAAAAGCTCTGATAAACCCACTGTACACTACCTGCTCAGCACCAAACAGCAGACAGACACATAAGGACTAGCTGGTGAACATGGTGGAGCATTTAGCAGCTAAAAGAGAGATTTTCTCAGGAGTTGGTGGAGACCAAAACAGAGCTAAAAGGAGAGTGAATATTGGACTTCCAGTCATCAAGTCACCAGAAACACAACTTAAAATGAATGCTAATGTTGCTCTGTATATGCTAGATGTGTTTTTGCAAGCACATTAGCCTTTAGCCAACTATATATGGCCATAATATGTCAAATGTTTGGCCAAAAAACTGGTTAATGCAGCTGTAATATATTTTAACCCAAATCATGATCTTTCCTTAATCCAAACCACGACATTTTTGTGCTTAAACCTAGCCAAATCAGATGAGGAAACCATCATATGAAATATTCTTTTTTAGCAGTTTTGGAAAGCACTGTTGTCCTGCTCATAGGGACGTCAGATCAGAAAATGCTCATATGGGATGTTTTTAATGGCAATGTGAAGCTATGTATTTTGGCATTTAGTTTGGAGGTATTAAGAAAGTTTGCAGCAAAAGGGTTAAAATATGCACCAAAAAAATAATGATATGGTCCTTGAAACAGTTTGATGTCACAGAACCCCAAGCAGACCCACATTATCTCCACTGCCACCGCCACCACACCCCACTCCCTCCATTTACTATTAGGAGCGCATCTCCTCATGTCTGTTTAAAGTCTGTTTGCAGATGCTCAGACTGGAGACAAGGATAAAAGAACACTTAAAAACACAAAGCCAGGGCGCTCTTCCACTGTGTACAAAAAAGCCTTTACTTTTTATGGCTAGTAACAGAGAAAATGCAGTGGTAGCCACAGAAATATGAAACCTTTTCTTTTATGTTTGCATGTGAAAATCAAGAGCGTTGGCTTTCGGGTTATATTGATACTGTGAGAAGATAATAATGGACCTGTCTATAGTGTGTATAAGGAAAAGTGGCTATGATTTCAGCCATTACTCTCATATTTGCAGTGTCAATGAATTGAATGGTTCCTTCCTCATTTTGCTGAGGACCCCATGAATCCATTCAAGAAGGCCTTGCTCCCCAATTTTGGAATAAGTATCCTGCTTCTCAATGTCCCTGGCGTTCATTTATTTTCAATTTTGCATTTAAATTATTTACACTTAATGTTGGCTCGCTTTATTAAAAATATAAGGTAGTATCTAAGATGTGGTGAGTGAGTGAGTGAGGCAGCGGTCTGTGCTGAGCCAAGTGTTGGAGCGTGTTAGCGCTGGAATCATGACGGTGCCATGGGAAACAGGCGGAGGGAGAAGCGCCTCAGCTGGAATAACAGGCATGAAGACTCGAACGCATCAAAGCAAAATGACTGCTTTGTTTTCTGCTGGCGTTAATTAAAGCAGCGGGATGATTTTTCTTTTTTTTCTCCCTTCTCAGAAAAATTTTGATTCAGAAACCTTTTTGTCTCGTTTTTCTTCTTCTCAGTCCCCCAAGATAATTTGCTGTCGTCTTTTGTGGAAATCAAACGCTCTGTTGTGCTTTCTCTTTCTTCGCGTGTACTACAGAGCTTTTTGTTTTTCATCCCTCAGTCCTCATCATAACATAACTCCACTGAAATAGATTACATTTTTGTTTTTTTTTATGCCTTTCTTTCATTTCCAGGTAATTTTGTATTCCAGTATGAACACACATATTGACTTTTAACAGTTTGTTGTTCCTTGAGGAAATTAGAAACTCTACTTCTGTTCAATGCAGTTTTTTAAATTCATTTCTTAATAATCTTAATTTCTAATTAAACTGATCAATCTTTCAGTGTGTTTTTTATTTGAATGAGAATAAATAAAAAGTGTGAAAAGAAAGCAAGAAAATGCATTTCTGATTTTGTTCAGCTTGTTTCCTGAAAGTCTTCCAAGAATTTCACTGGAACGCAAAGCACTACTATCTTAAAATAAAGCAGCTGATTTGGCTTCTTACAGGAAAACCTCACTTCATATATTTTACACTTGGAAACAGGCTGATTTGCATTGGAAACAAGTGAAATTCCTTCACCCCTCATCTGAAGAGCAAGGCTGCTGTGGTTACCTGTAAGACCCGCTTGGTGAGGCCGGTCTTCTGGGCAAGCTGCTTGAGGTCCTTGGCGTCTGGGTTGTGGTTGATGGCGAAGTAGGACTTCATGGTCCTCAGCTGGTGGTGCTTGAAGGATGTCCGCATGCGCTTGGTCTTCTGACTGGAGCTGTACTGAGAGTCCCGGTCCATGGGCTCACCGTCGTTCTCGTTACAGCTCAGCGCTGCGGGGCCAACAGTGAACAGGAGAAAAGGGCTGGTTAGACAGAGGGAACTCTGATCCAATCACTGAGCATTTTGATTTGTTTGGTCCTTCACTTCTGATTGGCTATTTGCATTGAACACTGTAGCGTTTTCCTTCTCTTTCTGACCCCATTTTTAGGTCCCAGTATTCTCTTGACTCCAGTAAACAAAGAGTATCCGATTTCAGCATCGAAAGAGCATAGAAGGCATGTATACACATTATATTCTTATATTTCTATCGTATTTTAAATTATTTGAGTGTGCTTATTTTTAATATAGTGAAGAAAAATCAACTCCTCTCCCAAGAAAATCACGAAATCTCCAAAAACTTTGAGCGAGAAAGGAGGCAATGCAAATGTTTAGGTGCAATGTGGAGCTTAAGGAGAGAGAGCAAAAATCCCCCCATAAAGAAAGAAAGAAAGAAAAAGAAAAGTTCTAATGTGATTAAAGCTGATATTCTGTTGTTAAAAAGCTGTGTTGTTTAAGATTTTTTTTTTTGTTATTGTCCATTATGCTTTTTAACTTGTTGTAAATCAAATCAATCTGGTCCCAGGTGACACTGTGACCTGGCAGCTGTTTCTTCCAGCTGCAGATCATCTCCCTCTCTGCACCTCGTCTGTCCCTGTCTACATGTCTTTCTTCCCTGGGAGGAGGTGCTAGCCTGGCTTCAGCAAACACTCACACATACACACACACGTGCACGCACACAACGACAACACACATGTATCCGTCCCAGCCTGCAAATTTCTTGGCAACATCCAAAGTGTTGCTGCATGCATAACAGTTCGTGTTCAATATCAGAACGCTGCAAATGATGAATATGAAGTGAGTGAAAACCATCAGAATAACACTTCACTTAATTAGCCCATACACACCAGGCAGAACAAATGCTGCTTTCTGGCCAAAGCATATGCTGCAGCATTTTAACAAAAAGCATGCCTGTTTCCTGCTCGTCTCCTCATCCTCATGCAAAACGTCTCATTCACAGCGTTAGCAGCGTCTCCGAGCTGCAGGCTGCTCCAGGTCGCCACATGTTCTCCTGTGATGGTTCAGGTGAAGCTTTGATGTTGTTTCCGGCTGGAAACAGAAGAGGGCGCACTGCCTCTTCACTCTTTTTTTTTTTTTTTTTTTTTCCTGATTCTGCTTCAAATTCATTTTCTTCAGTTGGTTTACTAAATACCCACAATGGAATTCAGCTAGGATATTTTTTGCTTCAGATTAAGAATGTAGACTTCTTTTGTTCCTTTTGTCTTCATGATGAAATCTTGTGTTCTTAAAATTTGAGAAAGACTGTATTTTCTTAATAGGTGAAATTATTTGACTTGTTTTTAGAGCAGCTTCATTTTGTATCATGAATTCCACTGATTTTTCTTGTTTGTTTTTTTTAAGTGGCAGCAACTTGAAATAAAGAAAGTGATGCTTCTTCTTTCAAGGCAGAATCACTTGCTCCAGAAGGAAAAGAAAAAAAAAGAGGCTCATTTGTAGTGGAAACTAGTGGGAATATAATTATTTCACTTGTTGCAGCTTATTTAAACTTAACCACACGAACTGTTAAAAAGTGTAGAGAAATGAGAATCAGCAAAACTGATATAAAATCACAACCAAAAAAACAAAAGACAGTTTTGGTCCTGTTGCTATGGCTGCTCTTAGATTCTGACACAATGTTTAGTTTGTGATCAACTTGCTTTTTATGTGAATAATTGGAAGGTTAATTAACTAAAGTCAAAGAATAAAAAAAGAGATTCCAGCCAGACAGTTGTGCTGTAGGAAAGTTCTTGTATCCCCTGCTCTCTCTTCCAGTGAATAACTCATCAAATCACATTGATCTCTCTGGTCCACACCCAGTTTGGCCCGGTCCCAATGCAAAAAGGCTCCAGTAGTGTGTGTGTGTGTGTGTGTGTGTGTGTGTGTGTGTGTGTGATTGGGGGGGGTGTTAGGGTCTGTAGATGTGTATGGAGCCTGACAAGTGGAAAAGGGCGAAAGCAAAAGCCGGAAGATCAAAAAAAAACGTTTCTTTTTATCCCCCAAAGAAGACATGGGAGAAAAAAACGTGTCTTTCTTGTTTAAGAACAGATTGACGAAACTGAAACATGACTAAAAAACACCAACTTTTAAAACCCATTCTTTTTTTTAAGAGTATCATTTAGAACAATCTTGACCTGCATGCAAGTTTTTTGTGAAGAATTGTTAGACTGCTGCAGCTCTGTCAAATCTATATGAAGCTGTAGGAAAAGTTAAATTCACACACACACACTTAAAACTGTTTGCAATGTATGGAACTATGGCTTGAATGTATTCACTTTACAAAATGATGTTAGAGGCCTGGCTTTAGTGACAAACCTCCCTCTAGTTAGTTAGTTAGTTAGTTAGTTAGTTAGTTAGTTAGTTGGTGTTGGTGAACAGTGTTTGGCCTCAACACAAACGGCACAACGTGCACAAAACTCGTGACTAAATCATTAGAAACACAACTAACTCCCAACAGGAAGATTATAGCAACATTAAAGAAAGTTTAGCAACGCAATAAAGTCGTTATAAACATATATTATAGTGACACCATGGCGTGTTTAAACTGCCGTTATGTCACTGTGTGTTATGATAAACTCATTCTAAACTCCACATAGATATATGATAGGAATATGAAACGGCTGGGGATAAAACAAATGCTGTAAACGTTTCTATGATAAAGTTAGGATAGTACAGGCACAGTGTTAAAAAAGACGTTTCATTGATGAAGAATGTCGGTCTCCAATAGACAGTGCAGCGATCATTTGTTTTTGTTGCTTTCAATTTTTGACTTTCTTTTTCTACGTTTCGGATCTAAAATAATCATTTCTGAGGTGAAACCAGCATGAACACAAGATAAAGCATGAAATATATATTGTCTGCATTTTATAAACGCACTATTAACTCCGTCCACATTTTTATTAATTACAACATCCTCGTCAGTAGCCAAACATCCTTGTTTTTGAACGTGTTTATAAATGCCCTTCTTACCTGCGTTATAAGCAGCCAGCTCGGCCCCCGGCCCGGGGCTTTTCCTCTTCCTGGGCCGGCCTTTCTGCACTGTCCCCACGCCGTTGAAGTAGGATAGTCCGAGCGTGTTGGCCGGGCCCAGGCCTTTGTGCGGGACAACGTCCGCGTGGTTAAAATGTGTCTGATATTCTCCCTGGATGAGAGTCTCAAAGTGCAGCCGACAGTACACCAGACTGTCCTTCATGCCAAAGTGATCCCCGGTGGTGAGCATCTTGCTGCAGGTGGTGCAGGTGAAGCAGTTGAGATGGTAGACCAGGTCCCGGGCCCGCATCACCATCTCCGAAGCTGAGATTCCCAGGTGGCACCGAGCGCATCTCTGCACCGAAAATCTTCTGCGGACAACACAGAAACCTCATCAGCGGCTGGACACGGAGCCTGGCAGGCCCGGCGGTGTGTGTGAGTGTGGGGCAGGCTGGATAAACTAACTGCATGCAAGCACCCGAACTTTTGCGCACTTGGAAACAGCGCGCTAACTTTCCCTGCGCACTAATGAGCTGAATTCACGTGAAACCTTAAAGTTAGACAGATAGCCTGCGTCGATTTGCCGATATTGGAATTTAATGAAAAATGGATATTAGCCAGGTATGCCGATTGTTAGGGGTTTAAACAAAACCTGACCCGGAATTTCGATATTTTCACGTTATTCAAAGAGCCAATGTTTCCCAAAGCGTCCCTGTCAGTTATTGGTGGGGGTGGGGCGGGGGCAGCTCTGCCCTAGAGAGCTGCTGAACCTAAAAGTGGCTATTTCATGATCTGCGTTTCAGTGGAGTGGAGAGTTTTAGCACCACAGACAGTATGGTAAAATCCTTTCTCTTTCTTTCTTTCTGCCCAAGTCATACAGTGCTTCGCTGAGAGAAACACGTGACTATAATGGGACTGTCTGGCATGAAAACAGTCAAATATAGGTAGCGAATTATGGCACAAAATATTAGCTGTCATCAGTATAGAAGCTTTGACAAAGAAATATTTTTTCTAAAATAAACTGAATTTTTAGAACCAAATCACGAAAAACTGATTTTATTGACACATTGTAGATTATTTTAAAATATTCCATCCCTGGTCATGTATAGTGTTACTTTTTGAGAGGACAAACCTTCACCAATCACAATTATAATTTAAAATACATATTTAGCTATATAAATACTAAATACTGTCACTTAAAAATTAGACCCCGGTTTATCCCGGACACGTTGGAGTGGACTGTGGAGCTCCAGGCCCTGTGCGCCCTCCTACCTGTAGTAGTCCTCCTTGCAGTAGATGCTGCCGTCCTTGCTGAAGCAGGTGAGCTCGGACTCCAGGTTCAGCTTGCACTCGCAGCACTTGAGGCAACGCATGTGCCACTGTTTGTCCACGGCCAGCAGGTAGTAGCGGTCCGCGATCTTCCTGCCGCAGCCCGCGCACAGAGCAACGCGCTCGCTGTTCATGCACGGCATGGACTGCACGGGCAACACGGAGAGAGGCACGAGGACACAGCGTCAGGACATGATGTTGGAAGAAATACAAGTGTATGACATCCTGATAGCCTAACATTAAGTCACCCTAACATGGGAGAGGAAATACAAATCCTAGAAAATCCTAGAAAGTCAGAGGACTGTCTAATCGCTGTATTTTAAGAATATTATCGGATACAACCTCACTACAGAGGGCCACAGCCACCAGCCACACATGAGAGCGTTACAGAAATATTATAAAGAAATACTGCAGGAGTTTAAAAATATATTTCCATCTCAAAAACCTAAATAATACTACACATGAATACTATAATGCAATAAATACAATTGTGGGTTGAAAAATGCAACTCAGTAAGAGAATGACAACACAAACTCCCTTCTACGACCACATTGTTAGCAATTAAAAACATTATAGGAATAATTCTTTTACATTAAAGGAAATTGTAGGCTAAAAATACTTTGCTATGAATACTGTGAATTAAACTGCTACCGCAGGAGACCATATAAGGAACGATAAGGCCATTCTTGTAATATTTCTAATAGTGCCAACCTACAGATTAAAAGAAAAAAACTAAAGTAATTTTACTATTTAGTTAGTAAAGTTACTATTAAGAACCGTTAACACGCTGTGTATGGGCTTATGGAATTATTATTATGAAGTTATGTTTTGGTGGAGGACATAACTGTTCATTTCTCCTTATAATATCAAGAATAATAATAATAATGTTAATTAAAGGTACGATAACAAAGAAAGCTTTATGATACAGGGCTGTCATTAAATGTTATTTTCGAGAGGCCTGCAAAATAGACACATACACACGTGCACGCACACACGCACGTATATACCCTCCACAAATAATTTGCAAATGAAGATGGAAGCTGAATTAAATTCCATATTTTCTCTATCCCGTCTTCTCTTGTTTTTATTTATTTCGTATTTTTTGCAGCGCATTTAAGAATTATTACTGACCCTTGTAATCATTAGATTTTTGCGTTTTTATTGATTTGTAATAACTGCTTACAAAATAGAAAATAAAAACAATCTAACGCCACGTCTCGTTTGACAGATTCAGTTAGAGTAAAAACTTTCACTTTGGTTTTGCTGTTAATGTTGGAGCTAGTTTACCTGCATGTGCAAAAAAATATATTTTACTTTTGTCCCTGCACCATTTGAAATCTAGTTTGAGTGCTGTCCATGTTTAACGTGTGCTTTGAACGCACCATAAAAGGCACATTTAAAGAAAGAAATTGCTGAATATTAAGAACAAATGTAATCACTCTGTTTCTTGGATAATTGTGCAGCTTGTTCAGCTCTGGGCTCTCAAGCTTTGCTGGGACTTAGAGAAGTTTTAGATTAAACAGTGGCTGGAGAGATCACACTGTTTAGGCCTTTTGGAGGAAGTTTGCCGGCCTGAGAGGCGTTGGAAAACAATTAAGTAAGAAGTTGGGGCTTTTGTTGGACAGTTTTCCTGTGTGAATTGAAAGTAAAGAGCTTTCAGAGCCGAATCAAAGCGCTTGGAGCTGTGAGAGTGCAGCCACTGTCACATGTTTCCAGGCTGCCATGCTGCCTGCGCTAACAAGCCGAGGAGGCCAAATGAATCTCTCCTACCGTCTCTGATTCCCCCATATCGATGGCTGAGCTGATGGCTGCTGACTCGCTCTTTCCTCTCCGGTCCATCTCTTCCACCACACCGTGCACGTCGCCTCCAGGGAGGCCATGGAAAAGCATCGTTGCCGCAGAGGGGAGGATATTATAACTGTTCTCTTCGGATCTGCAAGCCAAGATGTCCATCAGAGGCAAAACCCTGCGCAATAACGCCACTCAAAATTCTCCTGTTTTTTGTTTTGTTTTTTTTAGGTTTTCCTTTCTTGCCGTGACAAGTGAAAAATCCAGATCAGGGAGGAAAAAATATGAGAGAAAAATTGGACACGTGTTCTCCACACTACGTCTCATCTGCCAATGGAAACCGTCATCCGAATCGCTGCAGCTCTCATTATTAATAAGATATGATTAATTCATAAATAAGCGCACAGATTCCGGTTCTCTTATTAGGATCTATTTTTCTCTCAGGTATGCTATTATGTCTTTGTTATTACCAAATGCTCTTTTTATATTTTCTTTTCCATTTGCGGTGAATAAACATACCAACTATGGAAGCCCCCGCTGCATGGGTCTCAGCACCGATGCCTCCTCGCCGGGAGTAATAGCCTTTTTCAGGATTTCGACAGTCTGCAAGGCATTGGCAAATGTCTCCCCCTTTTTTCTGCAGAACAATAAGTAACTCTGTACAATTGGCACTGCCAAAGCTGGGAGCAGCCTTCTAATGCATCACACGAACAATAAAAAGATATGTCCAAAAAAGCTGACAAGGAGCCTGTGAGAAAGGCTTCCTCCCCTCCTTCAGGTTCAACAGTCCAAGTTGATGCTCGCAGCAGCTGATTTATGTCGCTCAAACTACTTTTTGCTTTGCAGAGAAAAATAAAAAATAAAAAAACCACACAGCTTTTGCTTTATAAAATCCCGCGGGCCGTCTGGGAGAAGAAGCACGTTCCCTTTACAGTGGTCTGTTTAGTTAATGTTTTGTCTTTTGCCAAGGAGGCTGCATACATGTGCGTAACAGCAGAAGAGGAGGAGTTGGCTTTACGTTGAATGATGATAGGCGACTGTTTGCTGGCCCCCCAAAACCGCCGTTCCTCCTTCTCAGGTCCCGGTTGGACTCTCCGCTCCTTATCAACGGGGCCCTGTTGCGTCACGACGCACCATTTATGTTCATTGGCTGTTCCGCCGTCACCGAACTGTTATACTTTTACCGACCGTTCTGAAAAAGCAGCAGCCCCTCTGCCGCCGTTACGCACGGACCACCGGTCACCGCTCCCCTTATCTGTCTGCCCGAAACTGCAGTTTCAAAGGTCCGTTTTTAAAGACAGAGAAGAAGAGTCAAAGCAGGAGAGAGTTTCAGTCTTCTGAGGTGTTAGAGCTGTCTGTCTGTCTGTCTGTCTGAGCGCACCGAGGAGGTCTGCTGGGACCTGTTCTCAAGTGACGCACAGAGAGGGTTCCACACAGCAGCGCCACATTGTTGCTGCTCACAGCCTCTCCAAGGCACCACGAGGCTCTGCACAGGATCTGCAGGGGTGCACCTCAAGTCTCCAAAACCAGCCCTAAAATAAAGAACCGCACAGCTTTTTTTAATTCGAGTTTGTTTGTGTGTGTGTTGTTTTGCTTTGTTTGATCAAAAACGACAAATTTGAAACAAAACCAAACACAAAAAAAAATAAATTAAAAAAGCAACCCATGAAAACTGTATCCACGACTTTGACTTATTCATGTCATGTCACATTTGGCCTATATTGTCTGTGGAAGGTGTGAACTGGGTTCATTTCAACTCAGAACTCACATACTGTAAAAAAAAAAAAAAAAAAAAAAAAAAAAAAAAAAATTAAAAAAGCAACCCATGAAAACTGTATCCACGACTTTGACTTATTCATGTCATGTCACATTTGGCCTATATTGTCTGTGGAAGGTGTGAACTGGGTTCATTTCAACTCAGAACTCACATACTGTAAAAAAAAAAAAAAAAAAAAAAAAAAGACAAAAAAAAGCTTTATTTTACTGAAAGAAATATTTGTGGCAAGATCGAAAACCAAGGCCCTTAAAATGCAATTAAATGCCACTTTTCTGCAGAGATATTAAAACCAAATCAAGGGAAATAACGCGAGAATATCACGTGAAATGAAGATAACTTTATTGATAAGAAGGGGGCGTGTGTTAAAACACAGCATTAGTGGGATTGTTTAACTTTGTTTAACTGTAGCATTAATGCGTAAAAATCATTTTGGCACCACTGGGTGTCATCTCTACATTTTAGCACCCTTGTTACTATTTTCTTTCTGTTTTTTTTTCTATATATTTCCTAGAAAGAGCTTCATCTCCTGAACTCCACTCTGTCATTTGATGTCATTTGTAACCCAGTCTTGTATTTCCACCACAGACAGGGCGCGAGCAGTTTGGCTCAGCAGCGGGGGCTGCTGCAGCGTCAGGCTGAATTGATCCCAGATCCGCTCATTCTAATTAGCTCTCTGCTCTTAATTGGGAGGGGGAAAGTGGACCTCGTCATCAGAGGACGTGTTTGAGGACTGGAGGAGAGGTTTGGTCGTGCACAAAAGACGGTGTAGTTGCAGCGGTGCGGGAGAAAATCACACGTTATCACATCACCGCTCTGGCTTTTGTTGCTTGAAACTGAAACTCAAATTCAAGCAGTAAGTGAAATAATTAAGAACGGAATCCATCCAGTGAGTCAACCTCCTGGCTTTTTATATACAAGCATAATATTTTAGCTGCGGATTTATGCACTAAAACAATATCAGATTAAAAATCAGTTTCCTTGATATTTTTAATTCCTTTTTCCCTCTACCTGTCCTGCCCCCTCCCGCGCGTAACAGCTCGCGTTTAGGCTATTGTGAAGTTTTATAGCACAAATATGATGTTAAGCTCCTAAATCCTTATGCAAATCAGCTCCTCTGTAATACCCTTAATTGAATACATGCATATTTATCATCTGCGTTTTCTATCTGCTATAAGGCTGGGTTTATACATTAAACATAGCGGCAGCGGGCATGTCTGCGGGCGTGTATGAAATATGATATTAGGTGGTAGTGTAAGATTAAGGGAAAAAATATCAGTTTGTATGTATTTGTATCAGAAGACCCAAACTGGCTTGTTTCTATGATTTGATTTCAGTCACTTCTCAGTATGTAGAAGAACACGTTTACACAGACTTTAGAGATGATTTATGCAAATGTAGGCCGGGGTCTGGGCTATATGTTGAATATTCTCAGTAATTGTGTGTTCACAAAATTCACAGCAGAGGAGGAGAAAACTCACAATATGATAATTAACAGCAGTATCAAGCCTTGGTGATAACCAGCGCTGGTTAAAATAGTCCAATATTTAATTCATCTATGGTACATTTATTTAAAAAGGTAAAACTGAATTAATTTCAGTTCACCCAACACATGCTCCTTTCTCTCTCTCTCTCTCTCTCTCTCTCTCTCTGTCTCACACACACACTTCTTTTTTATTAACACGGGGGCAGCAGACTCACATCTTCAATTCTGGGAGATAAAAAGATGCAAGAAAGAGAATCAAAAGGCAAAGCATCACCAACGCCAGTCAGCAGTCTATTGTCAGGGAAGCCTTAGTCTGTTTATGCTTTATACAAACAACTTCCATCACTTTGCTGCTACTCACTAGGACATACGGTATATTACAAGAAGGCAACCTCATTGAGATTTTCAGCCTAAAAAAGTTGCACGCTCTGTGCTGAACACATTTCAGATTGAAATAACTGATTCAGGATCTGTTTCAGAGTGTTTCAGTAAAGAGTGCCATTTTAAGACAAATACTAATGATGAAATTAGGAGCAAGGACTACTGTATGGGCGTATTCATAAGCAAAAGATTCTGAATATGCAATATTTTCTTACTACTAAAATTGAAGTATGAATTTGGTATCAGTATTTTATTTTGTAATGGCTGCAGGAGGGTCCATATTAGGTCTGGACAATATGATGGTATAAACTGTAAAATGATATACATTTGTCCACAGTCAAAGACGTTGTCATCCTGTTTACACCATGGTAACTATCACTTTATCATCAACGGTTGTAGGCCATTGTGGACGATGTCGCAAATCGAGCAGGACTGTTTCATGGCAGTATTTTATACATTTCTGCCTCAAACTGAAATTTCTGTTACTCAATTAAAAAAAAAGACTATATCACAATACAGTATTTTGTATATATTGCTATCATGATCAGGGCCGTAACCAGGACTTTAGAAGCACTGAGGTCCCCCAGACACCCCCCAAGACAAGTTTGACCAGACACCAACAATAAAATCACCAAATTGTTTTAATTATTTGTTTTTTGGATATTTTTGAACTACTTAAGTGCGTTTCTGTTTTATTTCCCAAAATAAAGGTCTTAATGCAGTTTCAAAGCCCTCTCTACCCTGCCACAAAGACAATTCTGGTGAGGAAATACCAATTTATTTGTTTATTTACTTGTTTGCTGGCCTAAACTCTAAATGTACTGATATATACTTTTTTTTAAATTGTAGTAAGTAAACTCCTTTCAATTTGATAAAAACCCACTAATTCTTAGTAAACGTACCAAGGACATGACCTCAGTATCCTCAAAGGGAGCACAGATTACAATGTAAAATTACATAAGGATAGGCTTGTATCCACATTAGCCACAAATAATGTGGCCAATATTTTTGGATTATTGAGGTCTCATAATAAGGAAATGTATGTTTGCCCACTTTGATGCCAAAAATTAAAAACGATTTGGATTTAGTTACCGCCAAAACTTTCCCCCCCATCAAGGTGAAAAAAAGTGTTTTAGGATACTGAAACTGAGACTAATGTGACTGTTACTGTCAAACATGTGGTATTAAAACTATGACCTGATATCAGGCTCATGTTATTCTAAAGCTGTTGTTTAATTGGGTAAATGCAACAACAACCAGTTTAGAGTGCACTAATCCTAATAAGCACTATGGAACTAATAAACTAACAGTGTGAGCAGCTAACCTAAATACTTTGTTGAAAGCATATGCCCTTGTGTGTGTGTGTGTGTGTGTGTGTTAGGGGGTGGTGTTGCTGCTTGTCGACGGCTAAAATGCTGATGCAGCTCCACTGATTACTCCTTGTCCCGTAATGATTTCCAAACAGGGCAGCCATCAATAACACAAATCTGCATTTCTCAGAAAAACATCACTCTCGTCAGGCTCCTGGCATCTTTTTGATCTCTCTCCGTTTTTTAATTGTATTCTGCATAAAGGTAGAGGGGAGGCGTTGGGTGCGTTGCTTTAATGGGATGCTGCTGTGGAAGTGGGGAGTGGGTTACACGCTCTCTGAGGAGAGCTCGGCTGTAATTAAGAAAGGGAACAAAGCAGAGGAGACTAAAAACACATGAAAGGGAGGACGCGGATCACCTAATCACTGTGCGTTCACCATCCACAGTGTCGCCCCGCATGTAAACACACACTTTTAATGCAAGAAAGAATCACACGCGAGCGTAAACACGGAGTGGTTCAGACAGCACACCTGAGCCTCTCAGATGTCAGTCTGATCCGGCTGCTTGTCTGCTGTGTGTGCATCAGATACGATGGACCCATCAGATTCCTTCTCATCTAAATAAATGCCATTTTAAACTCTCTGTGCCAATGGTTCCCAACTTGAGGCTAGGGACCCCCGAAGGGGTCACAAGGCGATTCAAAGTAGGCATTAGAGACAAAGAAAAGCGTGCAACTTCTTGGCCTTGAATACAGTAAAAAAAAAAAAGAAAAATCAAGGTGCATTTACTTAATTTTGTGAAAATTATTCTACACAAAATAATGCTTATTTTAAAGCATTTTTTTGTTTTATCTTTTGTCGCAGTCCTGTAAAAACCATGTATCTCCGCAAGCCCCTTTGGCTTAGGGGTTAAGCCACCTTCCATGAGCTGAAACATCCACGGTTTAAGTCCAGCCAGGGACCTTTGTTGCCCGTCACTTCCCATCTGTCTCCCCTCTTTTTCTGTCATCTCTCTACTGTCGGCTATCTAATAAAGGCATGAAATGCCCATAAAAAGAAAACCACGTATCTCCAGAATGTCAATCTTTCCCTGTTTTTACGTTTGTGACAAAGCATTTTTCAACTAATCCAATGGGTTTTATAAATGGTTTATTTGGCTTAAGAAGTAGTCATTTTCTCAACCTATGAAGGAAGGAACATCGTTCAGCTCATCTGAAAAATTCAACATCACAGAATTAGATACAGTAAATGGTTTTCTTTGGACAACAACACTTTGCTTTTTTCTTGTAAAATACTGGATAGTTGCACCTATTAGGGCCTCTAAAATGATTGAGAAGGGAAAGTCACTCTTTCATAACCATACAGTATGCAACCAGTGACAATGGTTTTCAAGTACACAATTCTTTCTGGTAGGGGTCACAAGATTGGGAAAACACAGTTCTATGCAATAATGAGTCAGCCTGTATCCAGATTTGTTTCATTGCTCATTTCTTGTTCACCCTTTCTGTCTCTGGTCTCTTAGCAGAAAGTTACTTGGAGGAAGTGAGAAAGGACAGCAGGGAGGTGGAGGAGAGAAGAGACAATTGGGATATTGCTTCTGATATTTCGGCATCCACCCATCCATCCATCTAACAGTCCATCCTATAAAAAATGATGGCTAGAAAGGTTACTCAAATTCGTCTCTTTTCTTTATCGCATTTCAAAAGGGCAGAAAAACAAGGTATAAACTGTATGTTTGATGTAAAATTCCCAACCCTCTGCCTTTACCATACATACACATTAAATATATGAAATGCTGTCTTTATTTCTATTTGACAAAGTTTGGGTTTGATGTATTCAGGACGCTCGTGTTTCATCCCAAAGCTTAGAAGGAGACCTCCACGCAAGTTCATTCATTTCCAGTTTTCCAGTGTTTGGACGGCTGGTAAGGTGGGAGCACTAAAATCAGTTTTTGGTTCACAAAGGAAAGAAGGAGGTTAGAGAAGGAAACGAGGAAGCATTTTATATGTAACTGAACGCACGTACCTCAAACTCCACTAAGTGAAGGGAAAATCTGTCACAGTATCACACTGTTAGATTGACAGGTGATCTCCAGGAAGTGCTGCGGAAAACACCAATGGCTGAAAGGATCCAAAAATACACAAGCGACAGTGATGTGGAGGACAACCCAACAGGAATACCACTGTAATGACCCGTCCAAAATTACAGGTAGTCACGGTAATGGCAGGAGGAAAGAGCAGCGAATGTAGGAGGGCAGCAGCCAAGAACACAGCCGCTCTGAGTTAAAGTGCCCTGGTGCTTCTTTATTCTCCACTTTTCAGCACAACATATTCCAGGAGTCACTGCATACACTGAGGCAGCACATGCTCACTCTGACATTGTGCTGGAAAATGACAGAAAAGGCGTGGTGCTCCAGATTAGCCACAGAGATGGAGCTGGAAATCATTCTATGTGGATATACACTAGACGGATACGCAGGATGCAACGTGTACATGGCTGGAGAGAGTGTGAAATGTTACGTAGGTAATGAAAAGTGTTTTGAATTGTTTACAAATCTCAAAGTTGTTCAGGAAATGTGGGCAATATCTGGGGGGAAAGGCTATGAAAAGAAAGTGTATGACTTCACAGTGTGCGTAGGTGTAAAACCAAAGAAGAAGTGTCAGGTCCACGTGAAAAAAAGACAATCGGAATTCTTGATTCACAAATTTGAGATCTTTATTAATTAGGGCTGGAACTATATGGGTTAAAGGTCAATACTCTATCTAATAATAATATTATGGAGTGAAGCCACACAAGTCTCATTTTGACATTTTCTATGGGAATAAAATGCACACTAAATTTAAAATGTGTTATTTAAAAAGCCGTTTAATATTGATTCGAGTGAAAGTGGAAGACAATGAATGGGTGTGATTATTAGCCAGGCAAATGATATAACTCCACTGGCCATGAGTGCATTCTTTTAAGCAAAAGCAGCAATATCACGATGTAAAAATACAACACAAATCCTGCATCTTTTTGCACATTTTACTAATGTGTTATCTATAATATCTATCTTATATTATACTATATTATATTATTAAAATGTTAGCAGCATTTTAATGTGTTAATTTTTGCTACTTTAAATACTGCTGGGTGGTTTAAACTATGTCATTGCATCATATTTTATAAACTGATCATTTTGTTCAATCTTAATCTGCAAAGTAACAATAGGCGTCACATACATACAATAAAAAGTGCTAAATTTTACTCTGAAATGTGTTGGCGTTGGAACTTCCAATGAAAATACTCAAGTAAAGTACCTTAAAATTGTAAGTAAGTATAGCATTTGTACTTAGTTACATTCCGCCATTGATTGTAGAAATAAAGTTTTATCAACAAACCGAGAAGTGGTATGTTGAAACGAGAGAACACAGAGTGGGGGAAATGCAACCACATGATGATTGATGGATTTTCAATTGTGTTTCTCGCCTTCATTAAGCACTTTGGGAGGTAATCAACCAATATTTGTAGGTCCTCCTTTTTATTCAACACATGAAGTGCCAAAAAACAGCTGGTCAGTGTCCAAATTACTGAGTGGACAATGCATATATTTATATTCTTTTCTTTTTTTATAGTCATTTCATATTACATATTCTGTTCTTTTAAAAAAAAAAAAAGTATTCTTATTTTTTTCGTTTTCGTCACTATTCTTTATTTGATAATGGTCAATAGAAATACAGACAGATATGTCTAGATCTTAACCACTAGACTACTTCTGTGAAACAAGTGAAATCACACTCTGTCTTACCTGATATACTTTACAACTAACACCTCAAATTTGAGTGTATTAATCAGCAAATGTGGAAAATAATATTTTAACAGATTTTAAATTTGAATTAGAGTTAAATTTCTTTATTTTACTCCATACATACATTGCACACAACATGGAAATGATGTCCTGTTAAGTGCAGGAAAAATGTCAGAGCACAAAGTTGGAGTTTAAAATGGACAGAGGAGAGAAAAACAGGAGAAAGACTTAATGAGTATATTGGATAGTGTTGTCAGTCTGAGGCTCAGTGTATTGTACTGTACTGTTCTGTGTATCTAATAGGCCTGTTCAAAGTCATCTGTCTGTGGGGGAGCTTCAGCTCATTCTGACCCACCTCAGATAAACTTTGTACATCTGATCAGCATTGTGCTTCGTGGCTTTAGTGCTTTATTTAATGGTTTTAAAGACAGGGAGGCAGCATAAGGTGCTATGGCTCATATGCTGAATGAAGTGAAAATCTCGATCCCTCAAAAGGATTGAGGAAATAAGAAAAACATAATTTTGTGTCAAACTGATGCCAATTTTATTCATTCTGAGAACAGGACTGTGAAAGCCTTTAATTCTCGTTTTTTTTTATCATTAAAATGGACAAGATTACCTTGCTTTTCCCTGACAACAGCTGTATCCTAGATGGATATAATCGATAATTAACATTGTCTGTTTGTCTTCTTTCTCATGGCAGAGTTGTGGTACTGTTTTTTCTCCTGGTTTTGTGTAGCACCGTGCTCCCACCCCAGCCCCTGTCAATCAGCCCCAGACTGCAAGGATTACAAAAGGAGCTCATTCTGCCACAGGAGCCCCTCTTTGGAGAGCAATTCTAAAACTTACATGCCTCTTATTTGTTGGGTCAAAGGTTAAATTGCTGACCCTCCCCTCCATTCCTCCCTCTCGCTCTCCCCACCGTGGCCAAGCTGTACTCGGAGTCTTATATTTACATGGATTAGAGTCCTTTCACGCTGAAGAAAAGAGCTGGTTCACAGTCAAAGCCCGAGGAGCAGTCCATGCTGCCCGAGTGGCCACATTATTCACTGGCAGACAATGACCATATTGTAGTTATGTGGAAAAGGAGGGGGCAGGAGGAAAGAGAAATCCCCCCTTTGCCATGGCAAAGTCCTACACTTGTGCCACGGAGAGGGGAGGGCCGAGCCCCATCCGCTTTTTCAAGCAGAGCAAACAAAGCCTGCCCACTGTGAACAAGATGAAGATGTCAAAAGCTTTTAGGCAGGGGGGTGAGACGGGGTTTAGGGGATAAACCAACAAAACAAGTGAAAAGGTCTTTTCTCAAATGGATAAATCCTACTAAGTCTACATTTCCACATCAGATTTACTCTCTCCTTTAACATCCTCTCTCCTCCCCCTCTCAATAACCTTTCCCAATCAAACCATATAGAAGAAGAAGAAGAATAAGGAAGGAAGTTTTGCTTTAAGGAAGGAAGGGAGGAACGCTGCTTGTTAGCACAGCTCCTATCTGATAAAGAAATCCACGAGATCACATTTGAAAAATTTGGATCTTCTTTTGCGAGATCCAACCCACAATATTTTACAGCGAGCATCTGACAAACAGCAGCTATAAAAAGTGTCCAAGCTGGAAAAAAGAGCAAAAGAAGTTTTACATGAAAAATCATGTTAAAGGAGATTTTGTCACCATCTTAAACTGATCACATGCTCCTGACTCCATAAAATGTACAAAAATTGGAATTTTTCTTGGTGCAGACTGGAAACTAAAATCACTTTTCTGGCTCACTATTAATGGCAGATTTCCTCTCAGTATATAAGGACACACAGATATTTCTCCCCAACATGCACCTATGGCAGTGTGATGTCTCAGAGGACAGAAGCCTGAGGCACTGTGGAGTGAATGACATAAAGAGGCCTGGTATACAGCCACAGCCAATTCACATGCAAATAGCCAGCCTTGCACTGACTCTGATTAACTCTCTGTGAGTTCATAGTTTCCCTGTTAACAAAGATTTAGCCGCTTTTGAGTGAAGCGGTACATTAAGTGGGGAGAGACAGAGGGAGAGAGAACTGGTGGCGAACCTTACAGTAAAGCCCCCTCAGGACATAATGCAACCTCCGTCTTGTCGGCCTAATCCGCCTCGCAGATGCAGGACAGAACCGGGGCTGGTACAAGGAACGAGAAAAAGGAGACAAAAGAAAGCAGGCTCTTGTTTCTCATTCCATCTCAGCAGCAAAAGTCCTCCAAAGCCCCATGACTGAACTGAGTGAATGACTTGAGATTGAGCCAGTCAAGAGCTGTGTGCCCAGTGGACCCTATGAATGAGAATGGGTCATGCTGCTCTATAGCACTGCCTGTATTTGCTTTTCAACAACGTCCATACAGTATTGCAGTCTTACTGATTGCACAAAAGCAGCCTCACCAAAAGAAAGGTTGTGAAACAAGCACAATGTCTTTAAATGAAAATTAAGTATTCACAAAAAGTCACCACTAAAATGAGAATTAACTAGAAACAGGGAATAATTTGTCAGTTAAAAAGTGCTAAAGCCAGTTTGGAAGGGTTGTAGTTCTCCTAGATGGTGGCTCCAAGAAAACTCTAAGCTATATTGAATTTAATGAAAGAATCCTTGAACTTCTTTCTTGCAATATAAAGTCAGTGCATTTTTTTATGCATTACGTTTGGGTTTCAATAGATAATTTCATCTATTTTACTTTATGTCTTGTAAATGAAGTTATATATCAGTAACAATATATTATATTCGTCCATTAAGGAGACTGCTTGTAGAGTGCCCACATACTTCCTTTTACGCATTTGTACACTGCGTAGTGTGTAGGTTGTGCACGATGGTACCACAAGATGCAATGAAGCCCATGAAGAGTGGGGTTATTATATCAGAATGTTAAGGAAGGGTCAAATATACTACAACACAAACACAGACAAGGACAGTGGATGCACGGTTGTTCTACTACATTGGATGACTCCATGTTCACACATGTGGAGTCGGCACAAATGGTCTGCATGGTCATACATTTTAGGCAGAACTTTCACAAGTGTTCTTTACTGCCTTTGTTGCTACGTTTCTTCATGTTACTGCCACCAACTGTGGATCAGTGGAATAGCGTGAAACAGGCAGCATGAAGGTGCATAGGTTAAGGTGTAAATGCGTGCTTGTGCCTGCATTTGCATCCTTGTGCGCACACACAAACAAAACAGGGACCCACTTGTAAAAGCGTTGCTCCATAGCTCTACGAGTGGTAAAAAACTTCACATGGTAGGCTCAGCAGCAGACTCTGAAAAAACAACATCAATGAAATACATTACACTAAAACAGCTTGTTGCTGCTGCCACTTTTTCTGTCATGTTCTATACATAGCGACCTCCTGGAGTGTCAAAATGTTTCGTTATGTTTACATCTAACTATAAAGAAAGGAAACTCTGTCTGCCTGTATGTATGTATGTATGTATGTCCAATTATCTATATTATTACCGCTCATCCGATTGGGTCCACACTTGGCGGGTGTATTGCTCAGGACCCAAGGGAGTGGAGTGTTGAATTTGGTGGAATTTGGCCAGATGATGGCTCATAACAACGAACTTTACATTCTGTAACTTTTGAACCGTAAGTTTCAGAATCACATTTTTTTTTTCCTGGATTCTGTGGGTCCAGACGAATCTATCCACATAAGCCCCGCCCATTTGCAACGTCCTAGATTGATTTCCTGGCATTTTAATTTTGTTTAAATCTGTTTTTTTTGCTACTCCTCCTACAAATTTTGAGCAGTCATCACCAGATCTGGTACAGAACATCTCTGGACCAAGCCAGAAAAAGTTGCTTTTTTGGATTTTTGATATTCCATACAGATTTGCTATAGCTGGCCCTCAAAGTTTGCTCAAATGTGTGGGCAGGGATTATATTACAAAAATGTCATACCTCCTGAACTGCTATTGAAACCACATGTGGTGGACATGTGTAGATAGAGTCCACCAAATGAGGGACCATGACAGATGTGGCGCAATAGGTGGCGCTGTAGCAGCATCATCTAACTAGAAAGGAAGGAATCTCTGTCTTTCTGTATGTATGTCTGTCCTTCAATTATCTCGACAACCAGCAGCACTTTCGGGGGCCAAGCAATCGGCCCACTCTGAACGGGCACACGTTCTGAACATCCACACCCAAAACAGGCACTGCACTAGTCCAACTAAAATGGAAGGAGTCTCTGTCTATCTGTATTTCTGTCCTTCGATTATCTCAACAACCGTTCATCCGATCGACTCCCAACTTGGCGGGGACCCAAGGAAGTGCAGTGTCGGGTGCGAGCTCTTGAGATCTATGGGACATTAGTAGTAGTGCATTACTACCGCCAGAAGTACACACTGCGAAGTGTATTGAGAGGGGACGCCTATTAACTGTTGTCGAATGGCATGCTGGGTACAGCTCACTCTCCGTCGCTCGCTACAGTACATTCAAGAACAGATGAAGAAAGAGAGACCAGAGAAGTTACATTGTAGCAATGTCTTGAAGCAGTCGGCCTGTTCTGAACAGGCACGTTTTCAACCGGCACTGCACTAGTTGTGTAAAATTGGAGGTTCTCAAGAAAGATATTCCAGTGTCGTCCAGGGATGACTGATCTTCCCTCGAGTGGATATACTTTTCAATCCTGTGGGTACACACAAAGTACATAGGAAAGTATGTTAACAATGCCGTATGTGTTGTCAAAATTGTATTAGTTATACATAATTAGTATATCATTAGCCTTAATGAGAAGATGGTTTTGGTTTTGCTTGATAAACAGGTGTCTCAGCCAACTCTGTCTGGTCATTACTTCAAATGCCCCCCCGCAGCGTTTTACTTACCAAACTTTTTTATCCACCAACAAGTGCTGTCACCAATTCTTGGTTCTGTCACAAAGTCCAACTCATGGTCAAGGAATACAGTTTTCACAAGACTGTGCTCACTTGAAAAAATAATGCCTACCAGCGATATGTGTTGCACATCAGCATGGAGCATGTTTTGCAATGTTAAGGATTAGCGTAAGAGGTGTATAAGTTGAGTGAATAAGTGCATGAATGTGACTTTTTTTGTGCAGCTTTGATTCATATAGGCTGGTTGCTGTGCCACCCCTACCCTCAGCAGCAGCACCCTGCATGGTACTGCTCTGCTGGTGTGAAACCAAGAGAATAGCCTTTGTCAAGGTGTACTCGCTTCAATTCTCACTCATCTCCCCAGGCATAGGGGTGTTAAATTATATGCTCCAGAGGACTCCACATTCATATTTTTACAAGGCCCAGGTTATTAGGCAAACAGGCTCTGCACATGTCCCCCGCTATGACAGTTTTCACAGTCAAGGATTTCGACCTTTATTTCCATCCAAGTACCGCCTGCACTCCCCTTCGCACCCCCTGTGACACACACACGCACACACACACCCACATGCACAACCCCTACCACCCCTCGCCAATTCCCGCTCCCTCTCCCTCTAACTAGGCGAGAGCCTCTAAGTCTGTAGAGGGTGTGATCACAGTATAGTTGCTCTGGGTGTAAGAGTCCAGGCAGAACGGCTGCGGATCCGAACCTCCCAATCTACTCCGTGGATTGACAGCACAGCCCTCAGCCCCCTCACCTCTCATTTTGCAGCTTTATTTATAGTTCCCCTCTGCGTAGTTCATAGGGGAAAAAAACTGTTTCTGATGACCATTTGTTCCTGAAGAGGGGACAAATTACAAATGTGAGCTTCGCCTTTGTACTTTGAAAACGCCTTTTTCATAACCAAAAAACGGGCCTGATGAAAAGACCAAGGAACATCAAAGTGGTTCGCCCTCCGACAGTAAGGTTAAAAGTTGAGCTTGAACACTGATTCACTCGCATTCTTCCTGGCTTGATTCTCATTAGCCACTCATTTTAATCAGATGCACCATCAATTAGTATGACTTTTCTGTGCGTTTGATGCTTAAAAGTTGGATCTCAAGGACGCAGAACTTTCAGTATACTCTGATGGAAGGCGGGGTTAGCGAAGCATCTAGTGCTTGCTCATGGTTGTGTTTTTTTATTGCCAGCACAGAGGAAGTGGTTAATTCTGAGACAGCCAGGGTTCAAGACTGCATGTTTAAGTGCGTACAGTGTTTTTGTGGGTTGCCTGTACGAACAGGCATAGGAAATAGGACTAGTATTGGTTAGGGATAGATCACTCTTTTGATTATGGACCACTATTGCTCCCTTATCAGATATTGCCAAATTGGTGAATCTATAAATATGTATTGGTCAATAAACTGGTCTTCCCAAACTGATAAGAATAACATTTTGAGGTAAAAACTATCACTCCTGGGGGATTTCTTTGATTCCTGTCATGAAAACAGTCTGATGTGTAGATACCAGCTATAAGCTGAAAATATGAACAATCACCAGCTCTAAATAAAAAATATCAGCATCCACTCTGGCTTCCAGACAACCAGGACCTCAGCCCTAGTATGGGTTAACTATGGAAAGCGCTATACTCGAAATAGATATTGTCCGTTTGGGGATTTGCAGTAGGCTACATGTTGCCAGTATGCCAACAGCTGAGGCATCCACACATTTAAAAGCTGGCTTTTACGTGCAAGTAAAAAAATAGAATGTGGATGTTTAGCAACAACATGTATGTTTTTCAATTCAGCTTTATAATTTTGAGAGTTTAGCTTTTCACTTATCTGCAAAATGTTGGCTATTTTGTTTGTGAGAGCCTTTACACACTATTTCAAGCTTATTGAAGGCTATAGTTATAGTATACACAATGAATTTAGATCCATTGTATAAATTAGAGGATGTTAAGTTCACATATTATAGATAACACACCATTAAATTATCAGCACATCAATGTGATGCTGAGTGTCAAGAAGTATGAAATGGTGTTTCATACAATGTTTTTCTTATATAAAAGTTAAACTCCACTTTTGTCATTGTACCCAGAGTTGATTCAACAGAATCCCGGCTTGATTAGCAGAATAAAGAACTTAGAAGTAGAGATTTATAGCAGAGATTAACTGTGGGAGAATGATAAGAAGATGTCAGACAGACCAAAGCAGTGAGGGTACAGCAGGTCAGAGGAAAATGACACCCAGTCTATCACCGTCTGCCTGTGGAAGAAAAGGGAATAATACGATAGAGAGGACAGAGAGCAAGCAAAGCCAACATCAAAGTTGATAGAAGGCTTACACTAACATATGGGGCCAGTATTGGCCTTTTGAAAACACAGATACTGGCTGGTTAGTGTTAGTCTTGTCTGATATGATGGACGAGAGACAGTTTGACTAAACTGTACATCTATTTTAGAATTGATTAATATTGACCTTCGGGGTAATGCTACAATATATCAACATGGAAGAAATATTTCTAAGAAATTAGACACAGTTTTTACACAGTTAAATTTATGTGGAAAAAAAACATGAAAATAACAAGGCTGAAGCCCCACTTGTGTACGCACACTTTTGAAAAGGCTCTCCTCTGAGGCATTCATGGTGTTGCACTTGGTTGTATGCACAAAAAGTGATGAAGGTAGTGGTGGGAAGAATGAAAAAATCCATACATATATATATATATATATACTTGTTATCATATTGCCTCTGCATTCAATGTGTTATTGGTTTTAGTAAGCTTTGAATGCAGAAGTCTAGGAAAAATAATGGCAAGCAGACATTCCAGTGTACAACAATTTGTACATATGTGTACAATTTATTTTAAAAATGAAATATAAAAAGTAGTAGATACTCAGACATGATGTGGATGAAGTGGGATGTGAGAGTGATGATGCCTGGACACATCAAGTAGATCTCTCCAAGTGAACACCCTGGATATCACACACCATCCTAATCCATGGATCAATCCCTGCACATAATAACAAATACAAAACATACAAAACACAAGCACAACCATTAGAATGCATGCATATTACATTGTACCTAGCTTGATTGAAAAAATGATATACATTTCAAGATATTGTATGCATACACGAAGGCTTTTAAAATGCTTATCTATTTGTTTTCTGGACAGATGACTGACACCGTTTCCCAGAGGTCAGTGCGTCAATGTCTGGCTTTAAGTCTTGTGCAGTAGCAATCCCTAAAACAGCATGGAGATTGTCATCGCTGATGTGTGATCTGTGCTGGGTCTTGTTCAGATTCATGATTGAAAACATCTGTTCGCACAGATAGGTGCTTCCAAACATGGACAAGACATGGGCAGCTTGAAGTCGGAGCTGTGGCATCAAAGCTGGGGGGAGGAGACGGTAAACGTCCCCAATTGCAGCACCCTAGATCTTTGCTCTCAGGCTACCGTTGCATTGCAGCTCTATTAACTCCATCTGAAGGTGATGTGGTGCACTGTCGACGTCGTGGTGAAAGGATTGGCAAGATGGCAAAGGTTGACTGCTGTGCTTTGTCAGCGCCAATCAAATTCATTAATCGGCAGGTTAACTTTGGTAGCCAATCGAGCGCATGAAAAAGCACCTGGGATGAGGTTGAGATGCTTTGATAGACAGGAAAGTGGGCAAGGCTATCCTGTTGGAGTTGAGACTTCCATAGACGCAGTTTCAGCTGCAAAGCTGTGATCACGTCGTACATCCCCGGTATGACATGTTTGCGGCCCTGCAGCCTCTCATTTAGTTGGGCGAGATGCTCTGTTATGTTGCACAACATGGCAAGATCACACAGCCAGTTTGGATCTGACAGTTCGGGCAAGGGTTTTCCTTTACTTTGCATGAAAAGAGCAATTTCTTCCCGAAGCTCAAAAAATCACTTGAGGACTGCGCTCCGACTCAGCCACCTTATGTGTGGTATGGTATTGCACATCTCCATGTTCCGTGCCCACCTCCTTCAAAAATAGTTGGAAGTGACGATGGTTCAAGCCCTGTGCACGAATGAAGTTCACTGTTTTCGTGACAGTGGTCTTTACGTTATCCAGTTCCAGGATCTTGCCACACAGAGCTTCTTGGTGGATAATGCAATGGTAAGCTATCAGGGGTGCGGGGCAGTTACTGTTTTGCATTTTCTCCTTCACCAGTCCAACCAAGCCAGTTCTCCCGCCACACATTGCAGGTGCCCCATCGGTAGTAAACCCCACCATCTTTTCCCAGGGTAATTTAATTTTACTTACGGATTTCTCCACCACATCGAAGATGTCCCTCCCTGTGGTTGTGCAGCTAATGAAAATGCCAGATAACTGCTTGCTTCTTCAGCCAGCTGTGTCGTCAGACTTCCGGCTAGCTCCCTGACTTGGTCTGCGATAGTGTTTCTTGACAAGCTGACATTGTTAAAAGCCTGTTTTAAATGCACCTTCTGAAAAACACTTTCTTGGACATGTAGTTTATGGACACCGTACTTCCATAATGCAGCATAGAATTGTATTGCGCAAATTATATTCTTCGCATGATCTCGCGGGCCACATACAATTAGGTGCCGGGCTGGATTTGGCCCGGGGCCTTGAGTTTGACACATGTGTGCTAGGCTATGATATAAAACAACATTTGTATAGTAATTAGATGAAATACATCATTAAATAAAATATGAAACTACTAATGAAAATATTTTTTACAGCCTTTTACAGGATTTCATGGAGGTGAATTCTAATGAAAAATACTTCATGGAGCCGAACTGAAGTTTATTATTTGAGCAACTAATAACAGTGCAGCCCAGCAAATATGGTATTGGTTATCCAGGTGAGCATAGGTTAAAATTGGGCTAAATTTAATAGAAACATTAAATGTAACTATTTTTTAGATTAGATTATGTATAACTTTTGATTAAACAGCATTTTGACAACAGTTTTTCAACATGTAGCAAATTCTACAGGACTGGCTAGGCCTAAAAAGCTGCACAAAAGTGGTTAAATAGTGTGTAGTCAATGTGGATGAGATGCTACAGCAGTAATAGCAGCTTGTTTAATTAGGCCCCCCTACAATCTGAATTAGTCTATAGCATCACGCAATGTCTTGTGTGTAAAGTTGACATATAAGCGTCAGGAGCGTCGAAAATGAAAAGCATTCATCCTCTTGGGAGCATGAATGTACTTGATGTCTTAATTTCTTTTTTGGCCTGGTGGGGGCGCTACAGGAAAGGTTAGGGGTTCCCCCAGAGGTTTGACTGAAATTTCATGGAAGTCTGACCAGCTGTTGAAGAAAAATGTCTGGAATGTCATTGCAATTACCATCAACATCTGCAATAGTATTGTATCAGCTTTTTTGATCCAAGGTATGGTATCAGTCTTAAGATGGTATAGTCTTATAGAGACTATAGTGCAGTTTAGTCTGGGATTGTGCAGTCACAGAGTGGTAGGGGTGGAACATTTCAATTTGATGGTGATGGAGGCACAGGGAGCCTTAACAGAGGTGTTGGAACAGGGATCTGCGGGTGAAAGGCAGGTAGCTGAACAGAGTCGAAGGAGTTAACACTCAGCTGTGGTTAAGCTCCTCAGGGGGACTTTGGGGCAATATCCAGTTAGACTGGAATGTGAATGTGTGTGATTCTGACCAGGGGCTGGCACAACTGTCTCTCACTCCTCCTGCAGAGAGCCTATGGTCGCTCCTCTCAGCAGTGTTATTTCTCCCCAGCACCCTATTAAAACTGCTCTCAACACATGGAACTGGCTTCGACCATGGTAGACAAGCAACTCCCTAGAGCCTAGCCACTGACGCTTGAATCCAAACCACACAAGACCTCAGAGTACACAAGCGTTATACTGAAGAATTAACTCTGCTCTCTACAGATGTTGGAAAGTCAGTGATTCTAACTTTGTAAGAAAAATCCAGACGGACACATTAGCATGGTTATATGTACTGGAAATACCACACCATGTTAATTCTAACTTTTGTATTGTTGAATTTTATATAAACACATTTCCCAAAAATACATAAATGTCTAAATAAATGCATAGTCTACATTTGAAATATAAAGTTGCTAACATGCTATGGTAACTAAACTGGCAAAAAAAACAGAGAAAACATTAGCTGTGGTATAGTATCTTTGGTTATTTCTTTTCAATGACAACATATGACTCGCACCATGGCTGGTAACTTAATAAGAGAGTATCTTAAGCTGCAGTTTCTCTAATGGTCAGTGGAATTCAGTGCAAAAATCACCCAAATTCTCTCTTGATAAAAGCCAGTACATTTTCATGTAGTTGAGCCCTCAGTAGCTAATTTCGCTCTGTCTAAATTATACCTTGGACGTAATTTTAAATGCTGTTTCATTAAGAGGATATTAAGGCACATAGGTAATATAGGGCATCCGCTTGCTCCGCCCCTTGCCCAAGAAGTAAACCCAAATCAAGGTTTGCCTTAGGAATGATGTCAAATGGTGGGTTTGTAAGTCCATGTGGTTGTAATTACAACCGCCCAAAAGTATCCATTTCAACAAAGAACCAAATCAGCTGCTCTCTGCTGCAACAATGTAGGCTATTGTTGGATTTTATTCATCACTCTTTTGAAAAAGCTGAAACATACTTACAAAACAACCATGTATTGTGATTTTCTAATGCTGTGTCTCAATTCGGATACTTCCATTAGTGCACTGTGTACACTATGTACTTACGTACTTGCATGGTGTGTGAATTTTGACAGTGTAGTGTTGTCTCAAATCGAACACGGCCATTGTGCACTTACCGGAAATGACGATCGCAACATTTGACAGATTCTTCTTCTTCTTTTTCTTCAACTTAATGGTGAAGTGTAACAGGGCAGCGCATTAGTGCCAACATTTGACCGCGTTTGTCGCCCACCAAAATATCTGCTGGCTTGTTTGCTCACTTGACTTCAATTCAGTTTTATTAAAAATGAATAAAAATGAACATGCTTTTACTTTTAGTGCAGTGTTCACTGTAGCAATTATAATTGGTGGTCCCTCCCCTTCCGCTACATAGCCAAGATGGCGACCATTGAGAGTGAGAAGCGTTTAGCGTTTCACACTCAACTTTCTGACCGTTATGAGTACACCGTCCGGGTACTAATAGTGAACGTGAAGAAGAACGTGATTTGAAACACTGCTTAAGTGAAATGGGTATCCACTGCTTTGATTGCTAATTTTAGCACCTTAACATTCTAACAAATGTAGCAATCGTAAAAATTGTTTTGTGAGCATTCAGCAAATGGGTGGCACCCTTTTCTGTCTGTTTAGCTATGGTGGCTATCACTTGTCCAGCTAAGTACCCAATTTTTCTTTTATAATTATAACAAAGAAACTGTAAAAGCAAAACATAAACATTTCCTTTGCCAGCAAGTTATTTTTTCTCTGTAAAAACGTACCTATAACTGTATGTTACACCATTATATGAAGGAATTTATGAGTTGAGCTGCCTTCAGCGTTTTCAGCTTTTGAGAACAATCTTCACAACAACATGAGGAGCCAAAAACAAGTAAAACAAGTACAGGCAATATATCAAAATTCTTCTGAAGAAATGTTGGACATTTTAAAATGGCCCTGTTTCTAAAATGTGGTGTTTTTACGTGGTGGTTAAGGGGTTTACTCCCCATGGGTTCCTCTCAGTAAACGTCAGGGGTTGTGTCTCCATTTCCGTTGTGAATTATGCTAACTTCAGCAGATGGTACCTACTACTTTCTCTACTACTTTAGGCAGAGCTAACGCTGTGCTAAGATGCCACAAGTAGAGCCAAATGCACAAATCCTTTCAAGCTTTAATGAGAAGGCTACAGGTTCATCACATGGTGACAGAGGAGAAAAACAGTGTTTGCGTATTATTTGACCCTTTGTGAGAATATAGAATATAGAACTAAACCACAAGTTTGATTTTGTAAATACTATACTATTTGGTAAATGGGTGCATCAAGGCACTTTACACTGCCAAGGTTAGGGGTTACAGTGTGAATGAGGCCACCCAGGCTACAAATTAATGCAGATGCAATATATATTTATTAATTTACTACATGAAACCCATTAGACATCAGTATCAAACTACTAAGTCTTGTTTTTACGCCTTCTACTCTACGAGGCCATGAATCCCCAGGGTTTGAACAAGCATATGGAGTGTTATGTAGAGCGATGTGTAGCACAGAAAGCATTCCCCTGCAGTTTACTGTGGGCTTGGCTGGGTATGGCAGATGTCTGCAACACTGCTCTGCTCCGAGTTGAGGGCTCCATTTCAAAGGCCTGTTTACTGGCAAGCCTTAATAGGAAGTGATCTTAAAGTGTTCCTTTAAACATGTCGGAGGCTAATGGTTTAATTTGCTCTGGGTATTGCTCTGTCTAATGAGATTTAGCATGCGCTCCCAACTGCACCGCTCAAACGCACATCTTTTAGAAAGAGAGACATCATTTCCTCTGTTCATTTATAACTCTGCATGTCTTTTAATTTGTCACATCATGGATTTTTTTTCCCTCGTTGCTGCACGAGACTTTCACGAGATTTTCCGTATGATAGTGACGCTGGCTTTCTGATGAAGCGTGTGCCTGTGCAGCTTACATGCTGGTGTAACGTGTGTTTACAACAATGTGGTTTGTGTGCAATATGTATGTGCATGTATTTTTTAGATTGGTCTTTCTAGTTTTATTTGTATTCTTCTGATTGTACAATATGTGTGTGTGTGTGACCTGCCCTTTAGCTTATGCGTTTAAATATATTAAATATTGGCAACATACAAAGAGTTTACATCAGGTATCATTATACTGTAGCGCTTAGCAACATATTACTGAGTTGCTAGGGCTGCAAATTGTGCCATTAATTTGCACACACACACCAAAGAGTGTGTATGTGTGTGTGTGTTGCTGCATGCACACACTGCAGCAGAGCTAGGTCCAGGACTGAACAGTGATGGATTGGGTCCCACAGGCCTCTGCTGTGTTCATTTCCAGAGTCCAGCCGGTGGCTCAGGTCATCCCAGGGATCAAAGGCTACGAATGGATCACAGCAGCATCCCTCCCTCTGGTCCAGGGACTTACAGCCTGCCCCTCTGGATGAAGACAGATAGAAAGTTGTGTTCTCCTGTTTGACAGCCTCTTCATTTACCTCTCTCTGATGCAGGATGCCCTCCTGTACTCTTTGCCAGAGGCAAGATATTTCTCTGTCATTTCAATTCGGATTTGCTGCTCATGTTATCATGATGATTTCACATCAAATTCTCCTCCGAGACTGAACATTAACCGGTTGCTGTGAAGCTGGACCCTGTCATGGTTTTCCCTTTATCTGACTCCTGACTCCTTAGTGGGGACACGATGCAAACGTGTATTTAATTAGTTTTGATCATTAGTTTTACATTGAATTTGCAAAAAATATATATATATATATTTACTGTCGAACTGCAGGCTAATTCTAGTGAATACCACACAACTGCCAGATTATATACTTGATGTTATTTAATGGACATATATTTTTTATATGTTTTAAACCATTTACTACTTCAAAACACACTACTGTTTCAAAATGTGCTTTTTCTGCCTTCCAGACAGCCAATGGTTTCCAATAATTTCCCTACAAGATGAAAAACAAGACTTGGGTATAAGTTAGGTAAGTTATCATCGTGGAAATAGAGTCTTCTTTTTTAGGATGCTGTCACACCTGTAGTTTGGTTCATTTGGAAATAATTATACAACAAACTACATACTCAACAGTACTTTGTGTGCTTCACTAATGGATGTAGAACTGGGTACTGGGCTCCAAAATGGTTGCCATTCATTCCAATGGAAGCTGATCACCCAGCAAAAAATGCCCAAAAAGTTTTCTCTCTTCCTGGTTTGCTGCCATGTTGTGTGGCCCATTGCACGTGTGTGCAAGTGTTTCTCTACATGGCGCCATGCAGCACCCCCAGCTTGGCCCACAGGCTTTATATTTGGATGATGTCATGTACATAAAAACTGCTTTTCTAGGCGCTGGGAAAGTTTTACAAATATTAAACCTTTGTGTTTTGAAAATTAATAATAAGAGTAATAATTGACCCTTTTTTACAGGTGTCCCTTTTATAATGCTGCCCTATGGTGGTGATGGTGGGGAAAAATTCTATAGTTGGTTGCTGGAACAAAATGGCAGGCTGTGGCTCAGGCGGTAGAGTGGGTTGTCCATTGATCCTGGGGCTGGCGGTTTGATCTCAACTCCTCCTGTCCTCATGTCGAAGTGTCCTTCAGCAAGACACCGAACCCTAAGTTGGTCCTGATGGAGCACCTTGCATGGCAGTTTTGTCGCCATGCAAGGTGCTGGCGTGTGTGTGAATGGGTGAATGAGACCAATTTGTAAAAGCGCTTTGGGAACCGTTAAAAGGTTGAAAAGCGCTATATAAGCGAAGTCCATTTACCATGACTTGTTGTCCACAGGTTCACTCCATTTGTCTAGACATGGAAGGTAAACATTATGTTTCTTATAATTGAATATTATAAACAGCAATAATTTACATCTCTTTCTAGACACTTGGGAGGTATACAAAGCAGAATGAGGATGATGCGTAAAGGTACAGACTGACATATCCAACCTGGTGAGTATTTATTTGCACATTTGGTCGTTTCCGGCTGTAAATGTTGATCCAGATCAACCTTTTTACCAAATGATCCTGGTATGGTCCTTTAGGGTTACTTGCCTATTATATTATTGTCTCTCTTTTGAAATAACGCTAATTATCACTCAACTCATTGGATAAATCACTAAACAGGTGAGTTGGCCATTAATGTGCCTGTCTTCATTCATCTTTTAATGATCAATTCCACTCTATTTTTAGATTTATTCCATATTCACAAACAATAATCTTATCTACTGAAGAAGATATTTCTGTAGAAATGTATAAATTAGGGTTATCTTAAAGCCCACTACCACTAAACCTACTGAATGCTAAAGTATAAGGTTAGCATATCCAATTTGATATTTTCACTTACATTTAATTAGAGCATGCATGGGGCTCAACAGTCCTCCTCAGGAACCTTCCCATCAGTCCCTTGCTTTTTCTCAATTTGGTTCCCATCTTACCAAGTGGAGTATGTGAGGGGTTAGATGCTGGGGATAAGCTCTTCTGGGTAAAACTCCATGAAATGGAACAATGGGATTACGGGGGTCTGTGCACAAGTCTCAAGCAATCCTCTCTGAGACCGATTGCCCTTATTCACGTCTGCTCTTCATCGCTCTGTGTTATCTCTTATTGTTCTCCCGAATCCATTGGTTTAGATTATTGCTTGTCAATAACATTTGTGGTCTACTGGCAGAATGTCTCAGCTGAGTACAGGGATGTCACAACAGGTCACAACAGATCATGTTGTGTGATTTTAATGTCACACAACAACCCAAACCAAAAAATGTTAAGTCTTAGTCTGAGTCAAAAACTCGTGAAAATAATCTGTGATCATATAGATTAAATTCAAGCTGATTTGGTGCACACATTATCATAACATTCCTTGAAGCATGTGTGGCTTTAAATGGCCGAAAAGCTCAAATAAAAAACGTTGCCATCTAGGGTTACTGTAGGTCAGCATGCTCAAAAGTGGCATTCATGATCTCCTGCAGCAGTAAAGTGATTAGATTCATGACTGAGCAGGGCCATGTTTCCAAGAGGGATGAAGTTGTAACATTGGTACCATGTTTGAACTATTAGTGATGCAATAATGAAGTACAGATTTAAGAAGATAGCTTTTGGTCAAACTCATCTATTGTGTTTGCGAGTAATTCATGTGGTAGATTGCAAGTTGTCCCCTCAGTTTGGGTAAATATGGCCAATGTAAAATACTCGTTTAGGGTTTTGACATATTTTTAGGTAAACTTAAAACTTTGCCTGATACCCCTTAGCAGTTTTTTGCTTAGGAAATTTAATCATGTAGACCAGAGTATATATAGTTTAACTAATAGAACTGCTTGATTATATCTGTATATGTTTGTTATATACCAATTACTTTCATTATTTCTATATTTATCACTATTAGTGATAAGTCCATTTGTATTTAGAACAGGGTTCAGACAAGGAATAGTTTAGGTACTTTGTTTCTCTTCACATACCACTCCAAATGTTGAGAAATGTTTTTGGGCATATGCCTATTTTGTATGTATATTGCATTTACTATGTATTTACTTTGTACCTCGATGCAGGCATGTATGCATATACAGATATACATATTTCCTTTTTTTTTCTATTCCTCTAGGTGAGTGTGAGTGAGACGGGTGGGTGGATATGTTGTTTGCTGCATAAAAAAAAAGAAAATATTAGTACAGGATCACTGTGTTCTGTGCTTGTCAACCTTTCCAAATTAAAAAAAATGGACCAATATGAGTGGAATGGTTTGTTATTGTTGACTTTTTAAGAGAGGGAAGGGAATGAAACTCAAGTTTCTGGTAGATTATATGTAGTTTGATGCAGTTTCACAGCCTCTTCATACTCTCCAACAAACAAGACTGCTTCCAAAAGGGGATGCTGAGGGACCTCTCCAGAACTGGTGAAGCCCAGGTTTGTTTGTTTTTTAGATGTGATCAAACGTATGGCCCAGCTGTATCATGGATGTAGCAAGAGAATTTGGGATGCTGTTTTCCAAGATGGCGCCCCATTCATTCCAACGAAAGTTGATCACTCAAGATTTTTCAGGCTTCTGCATTATTTTTTAGCCCATAGAGCTCTAATATTATCTCTGGCTGACTTCCTACTGGCTCCCTGCACACATGAATGGCACAAAAATAATTTACTCATAATAACTTCATTATTATTGGACCAAATGGCTCTCATTATGATAACAAAGGGAATCATTTCTGAGTGTTTGTGATGCTTAGAAGAAATGTTTCAATTGTTTTACAGCCGTTTCCTTTTCAATAATTGTGTGTGGGAAAAGGTTTTTGAGCCAGTGTGTGTCTCATGTGACCTGCAATTCCAATCTATGAAGTCAAACATGCCTCGCAGCTCAGTTCTGTTCCTGGAGGCTTGGTCAGCATACATGAGGTCTGAGCCAAACTCAACTGAGAAAAGAAAAAAAAAAAAACAGCACAGAAATTGTGTTTAAGAAGCTTCAATTAGTTTTAGCAAGATGGGGCCAAATGTTATAAATCTGAATTATCTTGCAGCTGATGGCACAATGTCCGAAGGATAATCCTGGATGATGAGACAATGTAGCATAGAAAATACAATTTAGTGTAGTGTTAAGCATTGGTCAAAAGAAAGACCTCCTAATTCCTAAGTTTGTAAGACATTTGTTTGAATGCCGTTTGGCTCTTTACAGAAAATGACTCCCCCATTACTAATACTGACACTTCAGCAGCCCACTATCATTTTTTATCATAGCAAAAGATTACCTGTGCAGGAAAATGAAATAAAATTTCATTGTAGATTAGTTTATTATCCTGTCTTTTTTTTAATCTCCCATTATCTCCGATCAGTTTTGGACTTACTTACTTTATGTGTATGTGTATGCGCAGCAGGCAAACCTGGCTATTTATTTTGATTATCTGGTCTATACATACTGTACATTAGTTGTAGTTGTGTTGCATAGTCACTCAGCCTCATCTAAAGAGGTGACCTCCTTCTTAGGAGTCATGCTGGGTTGTCTTTTACACAGCTGTACTGTATACTGTTATGTCAAGGGATTATATTCAGAATTAGAATCGGGTTTATTGCCAAGTACATTTTCACATACTGTATAAGGAATTTGCTTTGGTACATAAATAAGCATAGTAGAGAAACATAAAAAATATATCAAATAAAAGCAAGTCAAGAATACCAATAGAAAATAGAAAAATTAGCAATAAAAATATGAAGAAATATTATAAAATTAGATAAAATAAGAAAGAACTGTAAAATGTATCTTTCATGGAAATGAAGAGCTGTACAGTTTGTGCAGGATGTGCAACATATTAACCAAGGGATGTGCAAAGTTCACAGTGTGAAGTCAAAACAATATGTACTAAATTAATATATCATCATATAACTGTGTACCTCGCTATGTGCTTGCAACAGAATGTACAGGTGGCTACTGGAACCAATGTGGGCAGCTTTTTTTATTGTCTCAATCGTTAAAACACTCACAGTTCTCACTAAGCATAAAACATTACAGTTGTGATGTTGTAATTCAATCTGAAGCAGCTGCTGAATAGTGACATGTTTCTCTGAATGGTGGTGCAGCAGCTCTGATAACTAAACAAAACAGAAAATCTTAACTCAAGGTCCACTTACGAGCTTTTCCCTTTTGCTTTCAACCCAATCTCATAGCCTTCATCAGTGGATGGAAGTTGGGAAGTAAGGAATTTACCGTAAGCTGTTTTAAAAGTTAGAGCATGTTAAAAGTAAAAATTTGTCTTTCAAAGTTGCAGGTCGGCTGATGACTGACGTTTCTCCTGAATATTTTGCAGTTGGAAGTAAATAAAAATACATACAAATACAAATAATTAGTACAATAAGTGGTAAATATATAAAATTCTTGTACACTAAAAAACATACCTAAAATATGTACTGTCAACATAATACAGAGTGTATATTGATTATACATTATGAAACTGGGATGAGTGCCAGATGTTTAGATTAACAAAGTAGTAGATATAGATATATATTTATATTTAGATGTATATTTCCAATGATTTCTTTACATTCTAACATAAGTTAACCTTTTATCAGGAGGCGTCACAGAAACCCCTCCTGCAGGCAGGTAGATCAAGCCCACCCTGTGCATACACTGAGTATGCACAGGGACGGGCAGTGGAGTTTTGACTGAGGTCTTGTGCTAATGTTAAAGCAGTCATTTGTGTCAGGAGATGATCCATAACTCGTCCTGTCGGTGCCCTCTTCCCAGCATGGCGCAGAAACAATCTCCAAGCCAAACTAGCCCTTCTCTCTCTCCGCTGCTATCTTTATATTGAAATATTGTGATTATTCCCCTGGTTCAGGGGAGGCTAGCTGTAATCGCCAGACAAATGATGTGGAAAAGCAATAAAAAGCTGCTCCCGGGAGACTCTTCTAGCTGGCCGAGTGACACGACCATGAGGGATACGAGCGGCTGATGTGTCTGTGGAGAGTGATCCAAGTTGTAGCAAAGCACTGCCTCAGAGCCATAGATCTGCACTGCTTAAAGGGGATTTGACTAAACAAATGGCAGCATATGGTAGATGAGAGAGAGGAGGCGAGCGGAGAAAGGGAGAGGTGGCATTGTTTTCAGAGAGAAGGGAAAGGGGGTGTAGTGGCTGGGGGGGGGTCCCCGTGTCTCTCCTCCCCTCTTCAATCTTTCATTATGTTGTCACACTCTAGCTGCGTGCTTCCAGTAACACTTTAATTAGCCTCCGTGAGTTTAATTGCGCGTGTATGTCTGCCAGCTTGTTTTGCTGCGTAAATCTGTCTTGTTTGTTTTTTCCCCACTTTGAGCATCACTGCTGCTGCTGCTGCCGCTGCTGCAGGAAACACTGTGCACCTCCAAGTTTACTCCTCATTTTTTATGTATTTCCTTATTTTTTACTCAAACAAGGTTTGCGTGGTTTTGAACATCATACCGTGAGTAGAGGTGTCCCATAAGTCTCCTATATAAGTTTTGGCGAAATTTCAAGAATGCATGATTTTTCACATTTTATGTCATTTTGACTACAAAATGTTTGACAGTTGACAGATACACGTGAAAGAGGGTTAAATCAAGCTTTCTTAATAGTATCATTTTTGTTCCCAAATTCTTGTGTTAGTACTGAATAGCTTTAATTTTACCTACTGTAGTGGGACAATGGGGTTTTCATGTTTTTATCTCTATTTTTACAAAAGAAAAAAGTAAACATAAAATATTATAAATAAAAATACCTGGTAAACTACTACTACTACTACTACTACTACTATACCTAAAGAGTATACGTGTAAGAGTGTACGAGATGTGTTCAGGTGTGTAGGGGTGAGGGTGTCATACAGACTGTGAAGACAAATTTGTAATTGTGAGCTAAATAAGTTAATTTGACTTGAGCAGATTACACAATTGAATAAACAGACAAAAATTCCCAATAAATCACAAATATTCTCACAAATATCTGTTTCCCTCTTATCTCTATCCTTGGTAGGCTGGTAACTACTATGAGTCAGCATTTCATGGGACATTAAAACTCCCCAGTGAAAATCGGAATAAAAAAAGATTATATGCCATTTTTACTAAGTGGCCACTCTTGGCGTAGCATGTACTGCAGGTAAAACACCATTATACTGTTATCTGACTACCAGACCACACTCACACATCCTAATAAAAAAAAAGCAATCAAAGCAGCTCCGGAAGTCGTCCTCTGTTTTTTTTTTCTTTCCTTATTCTTTGTGGCGAAACAAGGAGCAGGCAGTTTGCTGGCAGTAGGAGGTTTAGCAGCCTGGAGCTAACGGCAGCATCAAACCACGGCTGTGTGTTTCCATCTGTGTGTGTGTGTGTGTCTGGAGCTGCTGTTGCTGCTGCTGCTGCTGCTGCTGCTGCTGCTGCTGCTGCTGCTACCGCTTGCCTCTGTCTCCTCCCGTCTCTGGCCTAATCAACAAAACAGCCTCAGCTGCCCCTTCGGATCCCCTGCCAGGGTCCCTATCATCCTCTGATCAAATATTAATGTGTGATACTGAGCTTGCTCACTAATCCAAAGCCAATTAATATTATCTGTCAATTATTTACAGATCCTGAGGTGCGGAGGCAGATCCCTGAGGACTACATTGGCCAGGTTCAGAATACGAAATTGACTTCCTCTTTTGCCCCCCCACCCCCCGCCCACCCTGGCCTCCCTTCAGTCTTTCTTCCTCTCCCCCTCTTGCGTTTTCTTTCTTTCTTCCTCCTCTCTTTTCATCTCTTCCTTCCTTTTTTGTTTATGTGTGTCTTTTAAAGCCTAAATGGTTGTCTTTTCAGCGGTTCAGGGCGAGCGGCGCAGGATGCTGCCTGGGCATTAGCATTGCTGATATATCTGACATTGCCGGATGGGGGGGTGGTGGGGGGGCTGCGCTCTGCTAGGGCTTTGTGTCTGACTCTCACTCATATAGTGCAGTCAGGGAATATTGTTATTAGTTTCTATCACTGATGCGCAGCAACATGACATATGTTTCAAATCCCCGTGCCTAGTGATTCAGATTGTTAGCTCCAATCACTTCCATTGTTATTCCAATAGACGCTGAATTTGCTTTTGCCACACATCTTCCCTTTTGCAGACGGCCTTGCAAGTGTTAGCTTGGTTCACTAGTACACAAATACACACACGCACGCACGCATGCACACACTCCAGTAATCAGTCATTGCTGTTTGTCACTGGCTGTTTTTGTCCTTTACTTTCTTTCTCACTCATTTGATGGCTGAGAGAAGCGGCGGCTCTGTGGTAATGGAGTTTTCACCCTCAGAAGTCTTTATTCCACACAGTAAAGGGACTATGCTGCAGCCTCTGCCTCTGCCTCTTGTAGCTTATGTAGCTGTCTGTGCAGGGGGTGGTGGATGGGGGTCGGGGAGGCCTGGTGGTGGTGGTGGTGTTTGGGGCGGGGGCGGAGGAGAGACTGGCATCTGAGAGGGAATAATGATGGCCGGTCGTTTGGATCCCTTGAGCCCCAAAGCTAGCTCTTCTCCCTCTACAGAAGGCGAGAAGAAAGGCCGCAGAAGAAAGGCAGGATGAAAGAAGGGGGAGTCGTTTCTGACAGTGTATTTGTGCTGCAACTAAACTCCTACCACCTCCCATAATGCACTTTGACCTGCCAGGACCTCTAATTGGCTGGCTCGGTGAGGAGTCGCAAAATGTTGAGGTTTCAGTCCACTCCTCTGTCTTCCAATTTTCCAAAATTGTCCGCCTCATGATGTGATGTGATGTGCGCTTGGTGTTTGTTGGCTCACTTGTACGGTATATGTTGCACTAACTAGCTCTTCTGCTCCGAGTTCTGCCTTCATCAGGTCTTTGTACACTGCTCTTTCTAATAAGTATAGATGAGTTGTTTTGCCAGTGTTATCCCCCCCCCCCCGCCAAATGTGAGCGGGAAGATGGCTTCCTCTCGTTAGCCGTGCCTTCACAGCTCAGATCTCACCGTTTGCGCGAGCAGTTTAATCTGATATGTAAATATAGCGTTTGATCCAAAGCGATAGTCTAACGAGCAAAAATCTCTGCTTTTCTCCGCCTTTCCTGCACCAGTAATTAAAACAAAGCCTGTTTGGGCTTTTCTCTTCCATCTCCTGTCTTTTCTGTGTGTCTCTTCCTCGATTTTCTGCCTTCCTCTCCTCTCCTCTCCTCTCCTCTCACTCTCTTGTTCTCTGCCTCTCTGTGTCTCCTCTTTGACACGAGCGCAGCGTAGTCTTGATTTTTACACGTTTCATCCTTTACGTTAGGCAGCTGCTGCATATTTTGTCAGAGCTGTTGCTGTGAAGTACGTTTGTCATATTGGAAACGCGATGTTTGAAGCTGGGCTCTTTTGAAGTGGCTGATGTGGGGCTGTTTTAACTGGAAGGCAAAGGGACGGCAGTAGCCCGTAATGGGGGAGTATTCAAATGACTGACCTCTAGATGACAGACCCAACCAACTGCGCTATGAATAAACAGCAGCTTGATGTGGTGCTTTACGCTGCGCTTTGTTCAGGTGTTGATATCATGTTCCTATCATACTGCCTGCTAAATGACTGAAGGTCACTGGTGTCTGTGGAATGGCGCTGAGATCCATTTAGCTAAGAGCTGAACAGTGAAAAGACTACGAGTGAGTGCATAGAGCCAGTCTGTCCAGTATGTGTGTGTGTGTTTGTGTGTGTGTGTGTGTTTGTGTGTGTGTGTGTGTGTGTGTCAATGGTAATGAGCAGATTGCCAATGAGTCCTCAAATCCATATTAAGATATATTTGCCTTGCAAAAAATAAAGAGGAGGATTTGCTTATTTCAATCCCAGCTGACAAGAAGCACATTTAAGTAAGAGTGAAATCTAACAGGCTTCATCAAAAGAAAAAGCACTTATCAAAGAAATCTTTGTTGCACCGCTGTGTTTAACCATTTACATCTTCTCTGTGATATGAAGCTAGCCTGATATTCAGACTGAGTGACACTTTGTTACTACTCAAAGATTCAGTCTGACATTGCAGTTTTTTGTTTGTTTTGGGGTTTTTTTGGGGGAGGGGCAATTTCACCTTCACTGGACAGTTGATGGTATAGAAACATATAGAAAACTATGGGAGAGAGAAGGGGGGTGAAGTGTTTTCTCTTCTTCTCTCCTCAGGCGTTTCCCTAAAGACTTGCTGTGAAAGCTCAGCTAGAGAATGTTAGCTGGTGTTTATTAGCCTGTGTCTGCTAACACTGCATGATAAACTAGTGTCGTGTCATTCAAAAGAACACATCTTTTGGGTGAACGAACTGAACTGAATCACTTCCTGAAATGATAGGTTAAGTTCGGTTGAGCTCTCGGTCAGTTGCGGTTGCAGTGAGTGATTGAAGTAATTAGTTTGCAGGAGGAATGGGTTGTGTTCAAGACAAGCAAATACACAGCTGATTGGGGTTGCTAACATTTAGCAGCAATGATTCAACAACATTGGTCTTGGACTGCAATCCAGATATCCAGATATATGATAGGCGTTGCGAAAATACACATGCTGTACATAATAGGGTAAGACCAACTAAATTCTCAGCTCGCTGGCTCATCCTTTATCAACGACTGTCCTCAGTTCACTAGTTGAACTGAGTGTTCGGCCGTGTTTTACTTCAGTGAGTGGGACAATGCAGTCGGAGATCTGGTCGAGCACTGAATGATTCGGTGAACAAATCTTTTGAATGAATCTTTTTAATGAACTGATTCTAATGATTCAGTATACTGAAAAGAACTGCTTTGCCTATCACTATGATAAACCTCACGTTCTTTAGAAAATAAGGGGCTATGAACATGTTTCATTTTTAGAAAAAGAATGGAGTGCCTTGAGGAGGAAAAAGTTCAAATTTCAAAGAGGAAAAAAAGTGCCTTCGTTCATGAATAGGGTGTGGTATAAAAAATTCAATCCCTGGCACTCAAGTGGATGGTCAAGAGGAAAAAGCCTTTAATGGGCTAATACATTATAAAAACACACCACTGGCGCAATTACCTGCCTCAGCGTATCTTGACACACAATGAGTAATCTAGTTTTACACACCTGTGTTAAGGTGAACCCAGAACATGCAGACACATTATTTGACCACTAGGGTTAGGTTTAAAAAAGAACATTAAATGCTTTAGCCATTAGTGGAGAAATCTAGAGCACATAGCATGGAAACATGCAGAATACATAATCTGAGTTAACAACTAAGAGCATTAAGATCATTCAACATTAAAGCTGACATTAAATAATCAATCTTTTTATGTTAACAATGGTTCAAATGACTGTGTGCAATGTGAGAGAAGTGATAACCCACAGAGAATTATCACCAACTCTCCACTGCCCTCAGATCTCCAGTGTTTTCTCCAGTCTTTCAGCTCATTGTTTTGGTTTTATAGCCCACAACTTGAAGTTAAGTTGACATGGACATAGCAATAGCATTGGAGCTGCAACCAGACTGACGTGTTGCATGTCATGTATACATGATCAATAATTAAATTGTTGGTAAACTCTTTAAAATCATGTATCTTATTTCAAGTTGCATTTCAAGCAGTGAAGCAAACAGATACACACTGTATTTGCTATATTCCAAGTCGTTGTTCACTGAAACCAAAAAAGACCCCAATCACTGATACAATAATACATTTTTTACGACTCAAAGTTGTCTTTTCAGTCAGTTTATATAACTTGGGGGACTTTTGGTCAGTGGGGTAAACAGACTTTTTTGACTGGGGTGGCCCCGAGTGGGGCACTGACTTATGCAGGGGTGGCATATGTGCATCACTTTTTTTGTTTCAAAAATCGATCCATTTTGTGTCACTGCAACCGAGGGAACCTTAGTCAGCAAAAAATGGCAAAACACCCTTGTCTCTACCTGATGATGTGTTGTGATTGGCTGGTGATATTCAAACGTAACTGGTCATTGAATTAATTAACAGAATGCTTTTTTTACGTGAATTCTTGAGCACATTTAGATATAAAAATAACTTTTTTTTGCCAGTACCACTGCCTCCGCGGCCCACTAGATGGCGCTCTGAGGCACACCAGTGGGCCAGGGCTGGTTTAGGATAATGGAGTGGCACCTGGGGAAGACAATTAGATTTCAGGGGTGGCCCGTGTCACCCCAGGCCACTCTCTGGACAAGCCCCTGCTTTTGGTGCCATACACTGCATTTTTAGTTCTCCCGTTCACAGTTACAAATACTTTGACATGAAGAAAAATTTTCAGGATCAGAAAATCTGTTGCCCAGAGCTGTGGGGTGGGGAGGGGAAGGAGAGATTTCAGAGGGAGACAAGTAAAGAAAGGGACAGAAGCCAGGAAATCTGGCTTTTTGCTTTGATACACCACCTTCAACTTCTGGGCCTGGCTCTGTTGACTTGATATTCTCCTAATTAATTTGTCTGCAGTTGGGTTACCTTGATGAAGGATTGCGGTTGGAGGGAGAGAACACCTGGTAGCATATGCTGCAGGGACTGATAGCAAGGCAACAGAGTGCCAGCTGCAGATAACAGACAGGACGATTCAGCAGATTGTGTATATGTTTGGGAGCGAGAGGACACACACACACACACATCTGAAATACTCATCCATTTACAACCCTGTCTTCTAAAAATTATGTTGGTTTCCAAATGATGTAAAATAGCAAATACGTTGTAGAGGAAACATAATATATTTTTTTATAATCAATGTTATGAAGTAACGTTTGTATTGAACATATCTGCCACTGAGTGCATTTCATGAATCTCATCAGACTGACTGGATCCTTGTTGGACTTTAATGCAGAAGACTGGAGTTCACGTCCCGTCACAGACCTACAGCTAACACCTGTAAATGCTGTAAACACGACCATTCCCTAACCTTATGTGTTTTAGCCCTAACCTCAACCATACTTTAATCATATTTGATTTGCCATAACCACAATCTATCCCTAACCTAAACATTGTTGCCATATGCAGATATTATAGGAAGTGAGTATTTGAAAAATGTTGGCATTGGATGTAAAAAAAAATAAAGGTGGACATTAATTGTGATCTGGGGCTTTGCATAATCATCCAATATTGACGTTCTTGTCTGGCAATAGGGTTGCTTAAGCAACGTACAAACCTAACAACGCAGGACCCCCGAACCCCAGTCTTCAGCGGGCTTTTCTTTCACTATTATACCAAAGCCACAATATTTGGTGAACTTAAGCTACGTGTTTTAGAAAAACATGTGGGACACGGGATTTGAACGCCGCTCTCTGATGTCATGTGGCTGTGGCCCCAACCTTCTCCAGACTTTTTCACAGTAAAGGAAAGTCATACTTCCTGAATTGGAAAAATCGTTTCCACCAACCGTATTTGGTAAAGCAAATTACAGTACATGAATGTTGTAGGAGACAGGGTTTAATGCAATTAAATGCCAGCTCAGGATAGATACTGAGGTGGACTGGACTGTCAAATGTGAATGTTGCAACTGGTCTACATTGTGAGCTATGGCCTATTTATTGTGATGCACAGAGACTGTACGGATTCAGGCTGATTTTGGCCCTGAATTGGTCTACCCTGACCCATTTTAGAATTGTTCCAAATTTTTGCCAGATCAGTTGGCATTTAACATGCAGTTTGAGGGGGGTCACCATGTCTGATTAACAATTTCTGCCATGTCAGAAATTTTGGTCGGCTGTCTTGCAGTTTGAGAAGTTCCTCTGTCCAATTTCTCACATGGCTGCTGTCTAAAGATCCGTTATAAACTGTAGTGACCTTGTTTTGAGATTACTGGAGTAGTATTTTACATGCTGTAGCTACTGTAGTCTTGAGACTGCTGTGATATAAAACTGAACTTGGCTGCAGAGCAGACAGACCATATTGTCTGCATCTTCCAGTAGTGTGAGTTAATGTACAAGACAGTGTCTGCCCAGCTTTAGACTTCTGGTCTTTAGTGCAAACTCTCCTCCTGCCGTACAGCGGTACTGGCCTGGAATAACCCTTCATCAGTCAAACCATGTTGCTCAACAGTCAGGATCAGGTTTCTGTCAGGGCAGCGCTGAGCAACGAGATGGAGCTCGGCTGGGGCTTGAAGATCGGCGGGTCCGCCGCTGAATACCACCTTGTGTTTTGGGTCCTGAGAGGAGTGCCCCAGCAGCTGCCCTCCTTCACGCCTGTTTGTCAGGAGCTGTCGATAAGTCCCGCACTCGCTCCGCTTTAAAGGGGAGGGGAAGAAAAGGCTGAAATAGGATGCTTCCTGCCCTTTAACATGCCAGAGGCTTCGTTAAGGGAACCTGTGAAATCAGTTTAATAGGCTGACATCACCCCTGGGCCTCCGTGACCCGGCCCTCCTGAGACCCTCCTCTCCTCTCCACTCTTTTTTTCTCTCACTTTCTTCTTCCTCTTTCCTCTCCTCCATCACCTCATCTTTCCTCTGCTCTTCTCTTTTTTCTTGTTATCGATTGTCTCATCTTCATTCCTCCTCTCCCAGCAGCTCTTGTTTTTTCCCTACTCCTGTTTGTCTCTTCCTTTTTCTTCGTCCACTGTTTTCATTTCAATTCTCCTTGTTTTCCATCATCTCTTTTTTCCACTTCCAATTTGGTCTCATCTTCAATTTCCTCTCTTGTCATTTATAATTTTCTTGCTCTCACCATCATTTCTTCTTTCCTGTCCCTTACATTTATGCCATCCTTTCATTTCCTCTCCTTTCTTTCCTTTACTTCACTGTCCTCGCCTTTCCTTCACTTTCCTCTCCTCTCCTTTCCTTTTCTTCACTCTCCTCTCCTTTCCTTTCCTTCACTGCCCTCACCTTTCCTCTCCTGTCCTTTCCTTTTCTTTCTTTTCCTTTCTTCTCGTCTCCTCCTCTTAAATCTTCCTCTCTGTGCATTTTGCCTCAGCAGCAGTGTTTTGTAGTCGATCTAACAGGGGGATAGCTCTATTTTTCATCCAGCTGACCTTGATGAAAACAGTGGAGCAGGCCAGTCTGAGCATGACCCTGAGTGTGCCTGAACCCACCTGACATTAGTGAATAAAATATAGCGTGGGCCTCCTGTTGGGGACGGCTGCTGAAAGGGAGATCACTCCACCTCCTTTTATTTATTCTCTTTTCCTCCTTCTTCAGACGCTAACGCTGGGAATGTGACGTTAATGTGCATACCGGCTGTTTGAACTGCCGACCACAGGTCAGCCACTTTAATAGAGAGGTTCAAGCCTCTCTCAAAGGGATAGCAGCCCGACGCCTCCATTAATGTAGAGCAGGAATGTAGCCGTAAAACAGCACTTCCTCATGTAAGGTTTCCCTGGGAAGCGCCGGGACCCTGGTGTTTTATCCTCTATCCTGCCAGGAATACTGCAACCAGAATGAAAGAATCACTATAATTCTTTATCTCGTTTTATTGTGTGTCAAGTGGTTTCATGTTTGTTTTGGATTTTTGGTTTCTGACTTGGAAGATGGTAAAACTCTTGCAGTATCTCCAGGTTCCATCGCAGGAGGCTTGTGATGGTTGCGGGTTGAGGGTTGCATCTGCCTTCTTTTCTCAGGGTTTTGCATGACTATTTATGTACGCTGAATATTTTGTCTTCTGGATATGATATGAGGAGTGTGTGTGCGTGTGTGTGTGTGTGTGTGTGCGTGTGTGTGTGTGTGTGTGTGTGTGTGTGTGTGTGTGTGTGTGTGTGTGTGTGTGTGTGTGTGTGTGTAAAAGTGTGCAGTATGGGTCCTGACACTGCCTGGATGGTTATGGCTGCCCATGGCTGTAGGCAGGCCTTGGGGGGTGCAGGCCCTCTCCTGGTGGGGATAAAAGCAGGAGGCATCTGGCTCCAGCGGAGCTCCAAAAACTCAAAGTAGCCTAAGATCCCCCTCTCCTAGTTTAGCCAAACAAGCTGGACTAATCCCAACTATCAGGGGATGCTCTGTCAAAACAAGCAGCAGGGCCCTAAGGCAAGCCGATCCACTGAGCAGTGAAGGGCCGCGGAGAGAGAGAGAGAGAGGGAAGGAGGCCCCTCCATTAGCATAATGCCTCTCGGTAGCGAGCTGGTGTGCTGGCCTGACAGCCTGAGCACAGGGGCACAGCATCTCACAGGGGGTTTGGGCTCAGAGACGGGGCAGCAGGGGCAGAGGGGGCCGCAGTGGAGATGTGGGAGCTTTCTGGCTTAAATCAGCGAGGGGCAAAACCCGGCCCAGCCTGCTGATGGCAGCTCCTCCTCTCTCTCTCTCTCTCTCTCTCTCTCTCTCTCTCTCTCTCTCTCTCTCTCTCTCTCTCTCTGTGATTTCAGCTCTTCTGGCTTATTTTTAGCAGCCTTCATCCTCCAAAAGCAGGTTGAGTCCTCTTCTCTCTGAATATGTAGGCCTATGCCCTGGGCTCGCCGTCGTTCACCCAATTCACCAGCTACATCACTACCTTGCAAAGCTATTCTAGTACTGCTGATCCTGTGTTGTGGCTACCTGCTGGAAAGCAGCTAAGAATTTGTGTCAGGGAAAAAAAACAAAAAACTGCTTGACACACAATACACTATAAATCTCACTCTTCACATATGAAATATTGATTTAACACCTCATTATCCTCCATAGATCTCTTTTGATATTCAGATGACTTTCTTTTCTCTTAAAACCTTTGAATCGGTGTCACGCGCTGAAAATGTGCACGAATCAAGGGAAACCACTCTGTCCCCTTTTGTCACCATCCGGTGTCATTTAATTCTATGTATGCAGAATGGCTAAATGAATCAAATGAGATAGCTGTATATGTTATTAGCCCTAATGGGAACATAATGAGGTTAGCTCAGGCCATGTAATAATGAATATCAATATCAGCAGCCTGGCCTTTTATTAAAGCCTTACATCATCTCTCAGACACTCAATTTGAGAGGGGGCCGAGAGTCCAGGGGGAGGATATATTTGGTATTGTTGTTGTAGCACTTCTGCCCTAAGTATTAAATCACTGCCTTGGTTCTCACAGATATTATTATTTTGTTATTTATAGTCACAGATTGATTGGGATTCATCAAAAAAAGTCCCATTTTTGTTTGTGATTATTGCACATATTGTCAGATGATGTGGTATTAGCAGCTTTCCACTAGCCATATACAGTATACAGTACTTATGATGCCTGAATGGCTGTTGGAGGCTCCAGCTTAACTAACAGATCCTTGTAAAAATAATAAACCCAGCCATCTACCTCGAGTCCAGCCAGTCCTGCTGGGATTGTACTTGGACTGGATCCAGTTGATTATCATTTCAGCCCACTGTCACTCATAAGGAGGCAGGTTCCTAGGCCCAATTATCTTTGAAAACCCAACCATGGAGGCTGGATGTGATCAATGAGGCCGATGCCAGCGTCGATGTGCTCTGAGTCAAGCCTATTGATCAGCGGACACGTATAGACAGACGTTGTGAGCTGTATAATGTCAGCAGGGCTGGCGGGTGCAAGGCTGGAAGGGAGGAG
>LKNJ01001920.1:60032-108028 GCA_002120245.1 Maccullochella peelii
GGGGGGGGGGGGCAGCACCAGGAGCCTCAGGTGTGCAGCGTCAGGAGGAAGAGGTGACAGTTTGCTGGGCCCCAGGGCCCCGGGGAGGGGATCAGGACCTGCCCTGACTCCCAACCTCCCAGCTCACGGCAGCAGGGTGACGAGCCACCCCAGCAGCCCCTCCCACCGCCGCTACCGCAATTAAAAGTCTGGCTCAGTTGCAGGCTGGAGCGCAATAAAACACAGAGCACAACAACCCTCTCACCTTCCGCTCAGGGACTGAGACACACACACACACACAAGCTGGGACACTTCTGCCTCTTCCCGCTCCATTCTCAGAAAGACAAAACCATAAAGTGAGGGGAAGAGCATGATTATGGCTAATAAAATATGGCTAAGGTATGGTTAAGGAGCTAAAACACATGTCGATGGAATAGTTTGACATTTGGGGAAATAAATTCACTAACTTGGCAAGAGTTAGATGATAAGATCGATAACACTCTCATGTCTATACAGTGAATATATGAAGCTAGAGCCAGTTAAGTAAGTTAGCTTAACTTATCATGAAGACTGGAAACAGTGGGAAACAGTTACCTTAGATCTGTCCAGTGGTAAAAAAAAAAAATCTACCTGCACTAATTAACACGTGATATCGTGTTTAATTCATACAAAACAAAAAAAAGTGAGAAAAAAAACAATTTAGTTTACAGGGGGGTTATGTGACACAAAAAAATTCAATTTTAATTTAATTTTTCACATTTTATTTATTCAGTTTGTTTGATTATATTGTCTGTAAATTTTGTTTTTTGTTGGCGTAAAAGTTTAGTCTAAAAATTGTGGAATCAGTCTACAGTATAAAATATTCTCCAAATGTTTGTGGAATGTAAACTCCCCCCAGGTTGCTAGAAACAAGTGCAGTGACATGACCTCAGTGTCCTCCGTGGCCCTGGCTCCATGGGAAAACACAGAAGAGACAGTAGTTTCAGGTAAATGACATAAAGTTGTCATAGGAACACTGGCAAATTCCAATTTGAGTGTTCAGATTGCCTCTGGATCTGGTTTTGTGGTTCAAATTGGATAAAAAAAAGAAAGTGCCTCTGTGAGACTTTTTGCTGCTCATGCTGATTCGAAACCCATCTGTATCACATGTTAGTCATGAGACATGTAGGTAAAATCAGATTTCATCCCCTTTCTGCTGCAGACTGAACAGAGCCTCCAACACCTCCACCCCAGCCTGGAGGAAATCTGTTTTCCATTCTGCTGCCAGGTCCCCAAAGCAGCGCCGTCGTCTCAATAATGATGAACGATTATTGCCCTCAGATTGCTTTATGATATATGCACTCGTTAAAAATAAAGGGCCGATCGTTTCACTAAAGTAACCTTTCTGTACATCATTTTGAGTGTGAAACTAATAATGTTTTCATGTGGCAGACTGGAAACGGAGACGTCCTCTGTATCTGCCGAGCAGAGGAACTGAATTCAATACAGCTTAATACATAAATAAAGCAGCTGAGCAAACGGGGCTGTGATGTAATGGCCATAAAACTAGTCAGCAGTGGCGTAATGAGATCAATCGCCTCGCTGAATGAGTCTCTGCTCTCATTTTAAGAAAAACAGGAAGGGCTCAAGTTGTTTATCTCCATCAGGTGATAAAGACCAGATTTTAAAAATACATATAAACACTCCTTTTGGTGTGACAACTTTCTCTGGCTGCTTCTACAGGGGTGAATTATTTTTTTTAATCTACATAAATAGTTTTCCAAACACTAGCTCAACAGGTAAAGCGGAGTTCATTAGGTGGCTAATAAAGGCTAAAGCCACATTCCTCGTTCTCAGATTATTTTACCTCTTAATTCTTATGAATATAGTGGATTTAACATGAATTTTAATGAGCGTAATGTATGCATTTTGGTTCATATTGATGTATGAGGTCATTGGAGAGGGAGAGCGCCAAAGGCTAAAGTTGAGGAAAATACAGACAAGGAGGAGGTGAATGCGAATTAGAGGTGTGTTTGGTGTGTGAGAGTGTGTGTGTGTGTGTGTGTGTGTGTGTGTGAGGAGGAAGAGAGAGAGGAGAGGACAGCACATACTTAAGTCCACAGCCAGAACTCCTCATGCAAATGCTACAATGAGGGAAAAAAAACGAGATTCATGAATTAATCTCTCCACTTGCACTTCTTTTTTGCTAAAGGCAGTCTTCCTCCCCAGCTTGAGTCTTGCTTCTCCTGGCATCAGGGAAATTAATTAGCTGTTTGTCATCCCAAGCTGAACTGGGGGATTGGGAGAAGACTCAAGATTCAATGGCAGGCAAGCAACACAATGACTGGGGATGGATTGGAGGCTGGCTGGCTGGTTGGTTGTTGGTTGGTTGGTTGACAGACAGGCCGGGCTGTGACACTGCAGGTGCTACCACTGACTTCTTCCTCCCCCCTCTTCCTCCTCCTGAGCCTCAAGGAGGGTTTGCCCGTCAGCCCGACCTCAATGCACGCTGTAAAAGAAGCAGCGGCTCATTGTCTTTGTGAAGATGGAAGATGGAGAGGAGGGAAAAAGCTACTTTTTGTGTTATTAGAGGAGGACAGGTGGTACTCTGTTTCACTGAGCCCTAGGAAATGCAGCCTAATGTTAGCCAAGGCTGCTTTCATGGCCTCAGGCTACAGGAGGGACGGAGATAGCAGGCAGCAGGTACTCGCTGCCATGGGGTAGATTCAGCAGCGGTGTGAAGCTTCGGATTTGGTCCAACACACACACACACACACACACTACCCCACTCCCTTATTTGATCGAGGCAGGTAGTTTTCACCAGTCCGATCACAAGGTAGAATTTTAGGGAAGAGTAGATTAAGTTGAAAGTTTGGTTGTGGGCTTGACAGGGACTTGGCAGTTTGCCAGAGCAGGTGGCTTAAAAGTATCTGTTCCATGGTTTTCTTTTACACCGTAGGAAGTTATATACTGTAGTTAGGCACATTCATCTTTTATGAAATAAGAGAATGGACACTGGGAACATCTAATGCCACTGTGTCTGTTTTGTGTGAGTGTTTACCCTATTCCTGACATTTCTGCACTGTTTGACATGCACATAAGATAAAAGAGCCAGATTTTGAGAAATGAATGCTCAAAATAGCTTTATTTGACAGCGACTAAGAGACAGTAGAACAGTTATTGCAGGGACACAAAAGAACAACTTGGAAAATGTATTGCTGTACAGTTCTACAGTCTCTTGGTATGTGTCAAAGGCATATCAAAAAAACATAGTTGAGGGTGGCGTCCAGTGGCGTTTGGACACATATGACCCCAACGTCTCTCTCCCCTCATTTCCTGTCTGCATTTCTACGACAAGTAAAATGCCAAAAAAATAATAATCTTCCAATCAATCAATCAAACTTTATTTGTATAGCACCTTTCACACAGGTTAGTGCAATTCAAAGTGCTTCACAGATAATAAGACTGAAGTGTTAACCCTAACCCTAACCGTAAAAACAACAACAACAACAAAAAAACAATTTAAGAATTTGAGACCAATGCACGCCAGAAAATAAAAATGACGAAAATGTAATAAAATAGAATTAAAAGCTATAATAATAATAAAAGAAAAATAATTAGTTAAATAAAAGCTAGACTCAAAACTAGATAAAATAGATTAAAAAGACAAACCAAACCAAAAGATAGCAACCAGCTAACCCGTCGCCATTTTAATATAAGCTGCACTTGACTTAGTTAGCTTGTTGGGCGTTCTGTTCTGTTTGTTTAGTGCTGTTCTGCCGTTTTAATTGTGGCCTGAATGAAAATTAGCTTCAAGATAACTCTGGTACAATACATCACATTAGCGACATTTATGTTTAATATTGTACATAGGTCCTACACAATATGATCAAATCCCTGTCTGTGTATATATCATAAAGATCCTAAAGATGCTGCCAGGACTATTCTGAATTATTGGTAATGATAACAAGTTAATAGAGAGCCTGACGGGACAGGAAAAGGTGAGACTAAGTTTTCAACAAAACTTATTTGGAAGAGAAGGGAAGTGTAAAATGATAACCCAAACATCAATCACAGTTTAAAGACCAGCTTCCTGTTTCAACTACCATACTTACCATAGTTGTGGCCACGCAGTATTCCTTATTTCCAGCATTTCAAGTGCGTTCACATTCAGCCTGACCTCCAAATAAAGTGGTTTAGATCAAACGGTTTACAACCTGACGGCCTGTGTTCTGGTGACTTTGTGTTTTGTGACGTCACCATGTTCCCAGATCTCAGCAATTACAGTATCCTGGGCTATACCACGATATGATATCCAAAATCAAAATCATCCTTTAAGTGATTGTGTGTATGTGTACATTAATGTGACATGTACACATGCATGTGCAGCGCCCCTTCCTCACAGCATAAGTGGCTTGCTGCTGTATCCTGTATGAGTGTGTGTGTGTGTGTGTGTGTGTGAAAGAAACGTACAGTAACGTGTGTGTGTGTGTGTGTGTGTGTGTGTGAGTCTGGCTGTACCTGCTGGTTGTGTGTATTGTATAGCCTTTGTGTGGCACCCATCATTTAGACCATAAGTGGATTGAATTTGGCCTTGCCACTTTCTACTGGCACAGTGTCCACTGTGTGTGTGTGTGTGTGTGTGTGTGTGTGTTGTTCAGTGTTGTCTTTGTTGCAGACCATAAGTGGATGGACGCCGGGCTTTCTGCTTTATTTTGGCAGTGATCCATTGTGTGTGAATGAGTTTATATGACTGTGTGTGTGCCAGTGTGTACCTATCTTTGTTGTACTATAAGTGGATGGACTCCCTCCACTAGCGTCCACCCTGTGTGTGTCTGTGTGTGTGCATGTGTGTGTGTGTTGTCCTGTATGTGTTGTCTTTGTTGTGTGCCTCTAATCCCCAGGTCCCCGGGGCTCCAGAGGAACAGCTGAAGCAGGGGCAGCGGTGGCTTGTCAGCCTGGGGCTCCCGCTGCTCCTCTCCCTTTCACTGCTCCCCATATGGTCCTGCAGCGCCGGGTCCCCGGGGGCCTGTTAGCGCCGCACCACCCAGGCCCAGGCCCTGCCACCAGGCACCTCTTGCCTCCTGTCTCACCCCTGCTCCAGGGCCCGCCATCACCCCTTAGTCCCCTCTACCCTGTCTCCCTTTGTGGTGCCTCCCCTCCTCTTCTTTTGATTGTCTGGATTATGTCTCGATATGAACCCAGATCTTTCCTCCTCGTCTTGTTGTCTTCTGTTGACCACACACACCTCCCCACCCCCTTCCTCTCTTCCTCTCCCTTTTAATTGATGTTTCTTTTCTTCCGTTCCCTCATCTGTCTCTTATTTCTCTGGGCCGTGCCCTTCTATGCTGTGCGGTGAAGTTAATACGGGGATTTATGGCTCCCATTAGATGTATGAATTATCTCCCTTTCATTCCTGCAGGAAACTTTTTGGTGTTGGCAGCGAGTGGACACAGTATATGAAGCTCGTGCAGTACGGGCCGGCCAGTGGCCCTGTAACACCCGTGGCCCCCGGTGACGCCGAGGCTCCCTGTCTCTTTAAAGAGTGATTTAGGCTCTCCGGGCCCTCGGCAGACCTCGTTGCTAGAAAGTACCTCAGTTTATCTTCACCAACAGAGCCCCGAGCGTCTCTAAATCAGCTGTCACTACCTCTCGGGGATTACCAGGGATTTATAAATGAACAGGGAGTGCTGTTTCACACAAGTTATCAAACAGATCATAAAACACCATCTCTGGGATTTGACTGTTTGGTTACACGTGTTGGAGCTGCGCCTTATGGTAATGCTGCTGGTTCGCTGAGTGTTGGCACCAGAGAGAGGATGTCTGTGATCATGCTTGTTTTTTGTTTTTTTTTGATCATGTGATTTGGCTGCATCTGAGCAAGTGGATCTCACCTCAAACTAACACGATTGATCCACCTTAAGTGAATCCAGGTAGATGATGATGCCTAGATGTCAGACAAGTGGAAATCCACACATCCAAATTTTTTATTTTATTTTATACCATCTGATTCATCACATTGATTTAGTCTTTTTTTTTGATAGAGCTTTTCACATCAAACATTAATCTACCAAAAGCATGCCTTTGCTCAATTTGAGTGGAGCCACATATTGAGTCCTAGCGCCCTCTGTTGATGGCAAGGGGACAGTGTCCTAAAGCGACCACATCACACCTCCTCTGGACCCACAGAACAGGCCAGCTGTACATGGTGACGTGAAGTGGAATCTGAACCAAGTCTAAAACTGCAATAAACCGAATTCGGTTCAGTAATTAGGCATGCAAGAGCTCAAACAGAGTGCAATAATAATGATAAAATTATCGCCATTCGCTCAATTCAAAATACAAAGGGATGGTGCCAGAGAGCCTTCACACTTAATGGTTTCTTTACAGACTGAAAATACAACACTACTAATAGTAAAAGATATTCTGTGTTTTTTTATCTTCAAGAACTTTCTAAATGGAAGGAAACTGTATATATATCTACACATACACACACATTATATATACAGTATATATCTAAATACACACACACACAAATTATTAATTGATCAATCTAAAAGAGCATATTTAATCATTAATGAAAAGATGTATTTCTTGCTCTAAATCTGCAGCGCTCACTTGATCTTGTTGACACAATGCATAAGGAACCTTAATGCATTGTATTTATATCTGCTATATGTTGTACACAGTAACACAGGGCACCACTTTATAATAGGGCACCCTTCATAAAGTACATTCAATGTAATGGCTTTTTGCTAAGGCTTTATAGAATAGTCATGAGCCATTAATAAGACCTTTGGGTTGCCAAGTTGTGAAAATCCCTTTGGCTGGTGTTTATTCTCCTTCAGCGTGGTTTTTAGCAACCTGGCAACCCAAATGTTTTCTTATTAATGGCTTATAACTGATCTATAATGTATTAGTAAATGAACTCATTATTCATTGTTTGTCATAAATCCTTTGTAAAGCATGTCTTAAGAGTAACCATAACACAGTCTACTGGGGTCTAGCAGACCTGTCAAATAATGTGCTACCGTGTAAATTTGCGAGTCACGTCCTGTCTCGACCACTGTTGACCGTTTTTTGGACGGTTGGAGCTGCGGAAGTGGATCGGCCGGGAAATCCTCGTCTCCTTTTCCCACTTTGAAACTCAATCTCTCAGGGTCCCCGTGTTGTGTCTTTGAGGGCAACGCTGCACTCACGCTGCATCAGCTTCTTTCTCGCTCTCTGTCTCTGCTTCCATCCACCACAACACACCCCCACCCTCCCTCCCGCCCTCTTCCCCCACCCCCTCCACCTCTGTGCACAGGGCTTCAGTGAAGCCTGCAGCTGGCCAAGGCCTCCCCTCCTCTGGGCTAAAGACTCGGCAGGGGGGCAGGGCTCTGGATCCAGCTTAAAGAAAAGCAGGCAGATCAAGGACAAGAAATACTGGGGGAGAAAAAAGTAATGTATGATCCTCTCTGTGAACAACCCCCACCAACCATCCCCACCTCCCCGCCAACCTCACCCTCATCCCCGTATCTATATATCTCTCCTCTCTCACTCTCTCTCCCCCCTCGGAGTCTCCCCCTGTCCAGTTTGGTTTACCGCTGCTGTTTGGGCTAACTGGTTTCAGATGCACGACAAAGCAGACGTCTCTCCTCTGTAAGCAGAAACACGGAGTGACTTTTTTCATGTTGTGGGCAGAGACGCCATGTTTACTGAGGGCAGAGTCTACTGACAGAGTCATTTCAGTTTGGCAAACATTATGAGCAAAAGACAACAAGTTCAAAGGTCAACGCCAGATAGTATTCAAGTGACCATAGAGCTGATATAGGAACGTCAGAAAAAGACATAGATTATTAAAGAGAGCAATATGAAGGTATTTCCTTCAGGGTCATCAGTATATTTCTGTGCCAATTTCTAAAAAGTCACCCCTTATAAAAATGTTTGTTGTAACTAAGTTGTTACTATTGGTTTGGCTTTATTTATGGTTAGTGAATCACCTACTAATGCTTTATAGTAGTGGTCTTCTTTATACTACTACCACTAGAACTGGAGCTAGATACAGTATTCAAATGTCACTTAGCATGATTTATTTGAGTTACTCTTGGAAGACTACCACTACTATGGCTAACATGTTAGCAAACAATTATCTATTTCCACATCGAGCAGACACATTAGCATTTATCTGGAGTCGTGTTTGTGTCCATCTGATGAATGTAAGTCCAATATTCACTCTCCTTTTGGCTCTGTTTTTGTGTTCTCCTGGGAAAAAATATCTGGCTCTTTAGCTGCTAAATGCTCCACTATGTTCACCAGCTAGTTTGTCTCCTGTTTGGCACGGTAGAAGGCCAAGAATGTTTTGTACTGAAATGAAGTCATGAGAGCAGTGAGACAGAATCAAAATAGTAAAGTTGCAGGTCAAGCTTATTGTTTTGGTCGTACCAACAAAGACGCTAAAAAGCTCCGTAGAGCTGCGTAGAGATGGTGATAATACTCTGTGGCTTCATCACTGCGAGCGACTCCTTTCACACAACACAGTCCTTTGACCCACTGTTAATTTAAAAATATTGATTGGTCTGATAAGTTCTATAATAAGTAGCAATCTTTTCAATTTCTATCCCCTGACTGAGGGACCCCAACCCCCCAACTTGATTTTTTTTCTTTCTTTCTTTTTTGAGTTTGTCTCCCGTTTGGCTTTGTTTCGTTTTTGTTGGCTTGAATTTCTGAATAGTATGCAAACACCTTTAAAAATACGGAAAGTATGGCTTGTTTTTCTTTAGATCCACTGAGAGGCACAGTACCTTGATTATATTATTACTATTATGTTTAATGTCTCTCCTCATTCACCATATAGCTCAACAAAAATATGAAACAAAAACAAATTGATTTGTGCAGCTTTAATTTATGTAATTTAATCAATCTGTGTTAACACTATGTAAACGATACATTATTATTTCCTGGTATTTCAGTTTGAAATGTCTGCAGTGAATTACCATAATTATAATGTAACTTTATCTCATATTGTACAGAAATGAATGAAAACCAATGACGCCCTGAAACAGTGGGAAAAATAAATTGGGTATATAAAATGGTTAGTAATGTATAGTATAATTGATATATTGGATAAAATATGCAGAAGCACTGGTATGGTGCCTTTAAATAATATTCAGTAATCCTTATCTTTGTTGAAGAAATACGAAGATGGAACACGTAGATGGATTTGATACACACCTCGTCGTTCAGCCAAAGAATCGAGCATATGTGTGTGAGTGAGCAGATGCTGTGTGCTGTATGTGTATATTGGCTTTACCACCATGCCAGTCATGTGTCCTCCATCAACTATTGAGCTTTTGCCTCTGGTGTTTCATAAGGTGCACAGCCTCATGTGTTAGTGCCTTACACGAGTGGATTAATATTTCCATTGTCTTCTCTCTCTTTCACTCTCCATGCTCCATTCATTGGCTTTTCTCACTTTCCGTCCTCTGTTCGTCTTTGCGGCTGCACTCTGTCCTGCTTCCCTCTCTTTCTCTCCGTTCCATTTGCAAGGTGTGATATTGCTTTAATTGAGCAGAAACATGTGGAGAGATCAGACATATCTCGGGGGATTAGAGGAAAAGCTGGGAGTTTGTGCGACTGGCAGCCTGTGTTTGGAGCAAGGGGTCTGCTGGGAATGAATGTAGTTAGTGTGACCCCTGACCCTGCGAGCTGTTGACGTGGAAGCCGGCCAAGAGGGGTCCAACAGAACGCTTTTGTTAATCTCATTCAGGGCTCCCTGTGAACTGTGGGCAGGGGGAAAGCTGGCAGCTCAGACCTGTGGAATGCAGAGCTCTTTATTCCCATGCTTTGGAAACAGAGGTGGGCCCTGGAACTAGCAAGGCTCCTTTAGCAGGACCTCCTCCACTCAGCTCAATCGACACTGACAGTTTCCTGGCTTAGACTTGCCAACTGGCAGGGCAGCGGTGCAGGGGGGACAAATGCGCCCCACCAGGGCTGCAAAGGCCACAGGCAGCAGGACAGCACTTCTAACAGGCCGCTACAGTAGTGTGCCACTGTTGGTGAGTCCTACTTAAACGCACTACATTTACTGTTGCTACACTAAGAACCTTTCTGCATCAGCTTTGGATGCACAAGCACAATAGCACAGGCATGTATAAGATCACTGACTTATCTGTCTACACAAGTATTATATGGAATAGCGGTGAAAGGGAAACCTCAGGTAATACTCTTTCGAGTACATTCTGTCATTGGCATCATCTTAGAAACACGATAAACGATAATCATATTGACCAAATCGTTTTTTTTTTTCTCAGTGTCTCCCACAATGATCCATGATCGTTTGAAAAACAACTCATATGAGTGTTTTATGACCCTCCTCCTCTTTGGTTAAGGTTTGGTTAAGTTTAAGCAACTAAAATAGCTTGATTAAGATCGGGGAATAATCGTGGTCATGGTTAAAAGAAGCCAACACTGACTGTTGGTATGAGATGAGATGCGCACAACAGGACCCACCACATTTTAAAATCGCCAATTTTTTCCCAATCACATTTTAAAGCCATAATTTGATAAAGGGAAACTCTATTGGAATCAGTGCAACTTAAAGGGAAACTGTGGTATTTTTAAACCTGGGCTCTATTTTTACAAATTTTGGGGTCGAAATGACTAATAGTTACCAAAAGGTTTGGAACTGGTCCAGTAGATCGCCTTAGCCGCCATCCACAAACGAGCTGCAATGGCTACAGTCCGTCCACTAAAAGTGCTTGTTTTTGCCACTGACAGGCTCAGATTGTTATTCGAAGTGTCTGACAACATTATGGAAAGGATCCCTACAGAGACAGACCAACTCTGACTCACGTTTCCGCCCGTCGTCTTTCCGCAACAACTCAACCTCTCACGAGGTTTCAAAGTAAGACTTTTCTTTGATCGAGACTTTGTTTCTGGTTAAACAAAAAGGATCTTACTCCTTAACAAACGGTCTGTCTCTGTTGGGAAAAGTAGCTTGCACCAAGAAATGTTAACTAACAAATGAGAACGCTTTGAGAAGGGTTTATTTGCGCAATAAGAAAACATACATGTCCAGTGATGTATATGGATGACTGTTACTTGTGTGGTCGACGTTGTGCTGAGTTTTTTCATATTGTTGACTCTGTAGTAGCCTGGGCTATGCCCTTTTGATGCGCCATGATGCAATTTTTTCCCGACCCACCATAATTATCTACTCTGACCTCATACCGACCCCCCCCATTACATTGGCTAAAATCACATATGTTGAAGGCCGTTTAAAAAATGTTTTTTTCGTCTGAGCCCTGATGTCCCCACCACTTTTCAACACAAAGTGACGCCCTTGCAGTCAGACTATCAGACAGGTCGTAAACAAACGCCCACACTTATTTGGAAGAGAAAACAACATCCTGTTTCAACTTTGACCTCCACTACTTGCTGTAGTTGTAGTGTGCACTTAGGGTTTTCCTGTGCAATTATTTTTTTTGCAACATTATGTGGTAGCTAATCTGGCAAAACATTCAAACTTGTATTTTGTTTGCCTTGTTGGCCTATATTTAGCGATGTTGCCATGTACCCACGAGCTCAGCAATCACTGCAGTACAATGTAATCAGAAGTGATAGAAGTGATGGCTGGGAAATAAAACCTAAGTTGTAATAAGCTGTTTTCCATTAAGACATTTTGTGGAAGGTACATCACTGGCACATTTATACTAGGATAGTACTTACTCTCCCTGTGGCAAGAGGCTGCTGGTCAGAAAAACATAAACACAGGTTGCTGAACAGTTGACCAATGCTGTTGCATGCGACCGTCCAAAAATAAAATACAGCAAAATTGACCTGTTGGAACCCCCTCAAGGACCCCTGGGAGCCCCCCAACCTCACTTTGTAAACCTCTTCTCTAAAGGGTGCAGCTGTGGGGATCAGAGGAGGCCCCCCAGTACACACACACACACACACACACACACACACACACACACACACACAGGACATTAACCACTCGCTGGTTAGGCCAGATCAGTCAAGATTAAATAAGTGTACCCCTCCACTGGTCTGAATGGAGAGCTGCTGGAGACTAAGTGGTAATCTCTGAGGCTGATGGAAGGCTGGGAATGAAACAGCCAAACACCTAAGCACACTTGCATTGACACTTCCTTCGCACTCTGACTTTGAAACGTGAATCTTAGGAACAGTACGGTACGGGATCGGAGCGACAAATGGCTTTGTCTTTATTATTCTGTGTTTCAAGAAGAGCCTGGCTGATAGACAGGAAGTAGGGAAGTCAGGCTTCGAGGAGGAGAACTCCTCCTGCTCCCACAGCGCTGCCAGTCAGCTGAGTCTGCTGCTCAGCGGAGGCGGGGGAAATACCTGCCGGTCTGCACAATGGTGCTGCTGGAATTACAGGCCCCCCCGCTGGTGAGCGGCCCAGCAATGGGGGACGGAGTGGAGGAGGGAAGAGGGAGGGAGAGGAGAGGAGAGGGGAGGTGTGCACAACATCTACAGCTTCCTAAACTCAACCTGGGACTGATGCGTTTGAGTCATTAAAAGGTAAACACTTAATCCGCAGCAACTGTATATGGAACTACAAATGTGCTCAAATAAAAAGAATAAAACTTTATTTAAAAAAACAACAACATATTTCTGAAAATATGTAGACGATTGAGCCAATAAATTGTAAAATAACAATCATTCATCAGTCATTAAATTAAATCAATCATTAAATCAGCTCATTATTATTATTATTTTTAAGGTTTAAAGGTTTTACCCTAGAATGCTCTTTTTCAAAAGTCTATTTCTATTTCACGGTAGCATGTTTCTCATATTTCATTTCATTATGTCACTTTTCAAACATTTTCCTCTTTCTCACCCTTTCAGCCAATGCCATGCCACCAGCCTAAAAACATTACTGAATAGTTTATTTATATTTTTCCTTGTTTATGTCTATGATTATTTCTTTTATAATGACCTTTTGTTCATTCAGTATCGGCCCATATAGAACTCCCTAAGAATAAGTGTCACGAATAACAAATTGAAAGGTATCAAACTGGTCACATCTGAGATGCAGACAAGACTCTTACAATAAAATAAAATAAAATAAAATACTGGTTCCCCAACCAGCCTCAGTGTCAAAACCTAGGCAATACCTTGTCCCAGCCAACAAACACACACATACACACATATACAGCCCCAGCCCCCTCCACTATGCTTTTCTCTCTTTACCTGACTCTCTCGCTCTCTCTCTCACACACTCACACTCACACACACACACACACACACACACACACACACACACACAGGCTGGTGGCCACGTCCTCCTCCGGTCTGCTGGTTGGAGTGTGTGTGCTGCTGGGCCCAGGCCTGTGATTTACCTGCTGTCCCTGACTTTAACGCGCCCCATATGGTGAACAATGGCCCATAAAGACGCCTCTAAACGAGACAGGAGTTATAAAGGCGGCCCAGACCTCAGCCCCAGCTCTGTTTATAGCACACAGCCTGACGGGGTTGGCTTCAGTGTTTGGACTTGCACGCTACTTAGACTGCAAGCAGATCATCTTATTTGATTCACATTAGATGATCATGTAACAAACTTAAACTCCTATTTTGTTGCTACTGAAGTGTAGCTCAGACAATTTATGTCACCAGGTAACAAAGATAGTCTTATTTATATATTATATATATAAAGTGTATGCTAGTATGGATGTACATGCAACGAGTGCATGTGTGTGTGTGGTGTTGCTGAGCTGTAGCTGGCAGCTCTCTGTGCTGAGCAGATGGAGTGGAGAGGGATTCTGGCTGCAGCTCTCTGTGTGATATAAAGATGTGCTTTCTCTCAGAGCTGCGTCTACTTCTTTGTGTCTCCACAAAATGAGTCAGTGTTTAACAAACACATTTAGCCAATTCACTAATCCAGTTATTGTTGCAATAGGCTTGTGTAGATGTGTAAAGAGTCAGTTAACCAAATTACAAAAAAAACCCAAAAGACATATTTTCTCAGTTCCTCTACTGGTATCGAACCATGTGGGTAGTTTATGTTTTTCTGCCTCCTCTCCAGAACAGTTTTTTTTTCTATGTTTTTAATTTCATTTAATTGTGCATCTAAATGTGGGAGTATTTTTTGTGTTCTTTTATCTTGTACTAGTTTACTTCTAAGTTTTGTATCTCTTGTATCACCTGCCTATATTCTTGCACTTTTATATTGTAAATCTTTTTACCTTTGTTGCATTTTTATTACCCTGTAAAGCACATTGAATTGCCCTGGTGTATGAAATACACTGGTGTGCTATACAAATAAAGTTGCCTTCCCTTGCCTTACAATAGAGGTGAATGGGTCTTTATTTGTGGTGATCACAGGAAATAAATGTCGACATTCAGAAAATCAACAACAATTTGCCGAAACTGTGTACATGTTTCTCTGGATAATCCACACACCTCACTGTGAACAGTTTTTGTCGGAGCTACTTCATACAAAAAGAAATAGTTCTTATGAAATCTGTGTGTTTTGCGAATCATCAAAATAACGTGGTTTCTGAATCAACATGTTGCTATTGAGTTTTTACATGCCATTTCTAAAGGTGTGAGGACCACAAATAGAATGAAATGTACCTACATTTTATTGCGGTGGAGGCATAAGTCTCAAAATCTAGGCAAATAAAACCAGCTCAATATCCCTAGGAATTACATCCATATTGGAGGATCTCAAACTTCGTGATTTATGTCCAGTTCCAACGTGCACTGCCAATGTAGGGTGTAGCACTTCTGACTTTGTACAGTTTATTTGCACTTACTACGATCTTTACTATGTTTTAACCATACCATAGTTGCCATGCGGAGATATTGTAGAAAGCAAGGATTCACAAAAAGTTGTGATTGAACATGATGCAGAATCGTCAAATATCATATCTATCATATCATGTTCTTGTCTGACGGTAGGGTTAAATAACCAACCAACATTATTAGCATGGCTAGATACCACCAAAATGTGTGTTTTTTTCTTTATCTTTCTTTTTATGAACCAACTCTTTTGGTACGATAGTCCACGCTAATCTAAAATCTACAGCTCATATAATTATACCATCATAATGTAATTGTAACTCATGACTGGATTGAAATTTGCAGATTTCCCCACCTCTTGCACATGGATGAATATGTAAATGCTCAAAATTTTTCAACTTTTTTCAACATCTAATGGGCAGATTTCCATGACATTTACTGAGCAAATTCATGCTCCCCAGAAGATGATCCTTTCCCATTTGGGACACTCATTTCCATACTTAGAACACTGAAAACTGGTCAACATATTTCCATGACATCTAGAATGAATCATAATATTTTTGGCGACCCCTGACCTTTCCTCTCATGCTATAATTCACGAAAGCTCTCGGAACAGCACTACTAATACTAGAAGTTTAGTCCTGTGCGCTGGGAAGAAAACTGCACAGTCTAGGAGTTGCAAGAACGTCTTGGGACTTGGGCAGTGTTTTCTAAAAGTACTTTCAAACTGAAAGCAGCAAGTATACATTAGGATAAATGATTTGACATACTGCAATGTGTGCAAAACGACTTTAAAGATATTATTTTAAAGACAGAACAAATGTAGAGGAGGTGAGGCTTCCCTTATCCACATGTTCTGGACATGTCCTAGCCTGGAAAAATACTGGAGGGACGTTTTCCAAACCTTATCCCTAATCCTCAGTTTTGAACCCAACCCTCTGGTTGCCCTTTTTGGCACCACTGGAGAGGATGTCGTATGCCTGACTCCAATCAAATGCCACACACTGTCCAACGCCTCTTTTTCGGTCAGAAGTGCGGCGTTCATTTCAGTTCAGTTTTATTTATATAGCACCATATCATAACAAAGTTATCTCAGGGCACTTTTTCATATACAGCAGGTCTATACCGACTCTTTATGTTTACAGAGACCCAACAATTCCCACCATGAGCAGCACTAGGAGACAGCGGCAAGGAAAAACTCCCTGTTGCTGCCCTGTCCACCCACATCCAGTGGCTGAGGGACATTATGTCCTGTCTAAACCGCGAAAAGATCCGCTACTCAGTTTGTGACTCACAAACAGTTCCAAAAGGTGTGGGGACCTTTCTGAAATACTTTCAGAACCTTCAGTCAAACTAAAAGCTTATTAACTCACTTTCTTTTTGTCTTTTGTCTCTCTGTTCATTTGTGTCAGTATCAATTTCTAAACCCCCCTTCTTTTATTTATTGATTTTTCTTTCTTTCCTTTCTAAGTATAAAACCTGACTTCCAGCACCTTCTGGTATTACTCCGGGGACGAGGTCCCCTTCTATATATGGAATAAGCCTACACAATGTGCTCCTCTATCATGGATGTGCTCTGTAAACTCAACATATCTGTCATAACTCTATAAATTTTCTGTGTATATTTTGTTTACTTGTTTAAATTCAATACAAATATTCTTCAGGAAAAAAAGGTCCCAGTATTATAAATCTTTAATGACTGTTTCCAGTAATTTGTAATTTCAAATGACCTGTTTCTCACAGTTAGAGCTCATCAGACGAGAGGGCTCTGAAAAAGATCGTGGGTTTCCAGTTGGAATAAACTCGGCTGAAGATCACCTGAGTTTAAATTACATTTTTTCTTAGAAATGACAAGAGATCAATTGGGAATTACATGAAGGCGGAGTTGGTGATCTTTTCATGTGTGAAAACATGACTGTCCAGAGCCTTTTTGGGGTCCTTAACAGAAACCTCACTATCAAATCCTGCCTAAACACGCATGCATACGCTTATTTAACCAATTATTTTTTACAACTATCTTTAACAGTTCTAAAAACATCTTTGCAATGTGCCACAGTTAATGTACTGTATGTATATGGTACAAAAATAAAAACAAACTCTGGGAAAAAAACTTTACAACTTCCTCTATGCCTCAGACTGGCTATGCTTATAAAAACGGCTAATACTTTTTGATTGCCATGCAAAATCAAAGTAAGTTAAGTGCTATGTCCACATTTTACTTAGCTAAAATAAGAGGGGAAGAAGACCTAGGTTAGTTACTTACCCAATTCATGCCAGTCATCCACGACTGGGAAGAAATGATATGGAAGATTCAATGGAGTAAATTTCAATTAAGGTAAAAGGGAACTTACAAGTACATGAAAGAAGACTGAGGAAATAGCTTCATTAAGAAAAACAGACCTAAGTGGTCTACGTTTCTCAACAGATACATTAGAATTTCTTATGAAGCCATTTTGACAGAGCCAGGCTAGCTGTCCCTTGTTTCCAGTCTTTGAGCTAAGCAAAGCTAAAGCTAACCAGATGCTGGCGTAGCTTCATCCTTAGCATACCGACGTGAAAGTGGTATCAATCTTTTTGCATAAATCTTGGTTAAAAAAAGCTAATAAGTCTTTTTCCTGAACTATGTTGAACTATTCTTTTAAAGATTTACTTGTCAAATGTTACAGCTTTGGGTTAGAGTTTCTTTTACAGTATGCTAATGTAAAAGTCAGAGTGTAAATTTCAAAAAAAATGTGGAGAAAATTCAACCATTGTAGGTTTAAAATAGGACTATGATCACTGCGACAGAATCTTTCATGTGGTTTAGCTTCAAAATAATGCTTAGTAATGTGGAAGTGGAACATTAGTCACATCTGGGCTTCTGAGAGATTTACAGTAATTGGACTGACAGATATCCAGCCAAGAATTGCGTCAGTCCAGAGGAAGAGTAGGTTGACCAGAGTTTCCCAGTGGTTTGAAAGAGTGGACAATTATCACTCCAAGTGGCCTTAACCTCCAAGACCACCAAACCAAAACCTCTCACATCATGTAGCTACAGAGGGAAATGTCAAGAATGAATCTCTGTTTTGGGATTGTTATTTTTTTGTAATGGTTACATGCATTTCTCTGTACTGGGTTCACTTTTTCAAAACTCTTCACACAGTCAACCCAACAGCAGTAAGTGTGAACTTTCCATTGCTTTGACCCAACATGCATTCAATCAAATGTCCTGAATTGTTTTCTCACTCAGTACTCAACTACCACAAAAACTCTGTGTATTTACACACAATTTTGCACATCTACAACACAAATATACTGTAAATTAGAATATATGCCATAGCCCTACAAGAATGGTGAGATAGGAGTGCATTGGAAACATCCCCATTGGAAGCTTTCACATCCCCCCCTATGTAGATGAATATGCAACCTGTTGAAGGTGTTGATAGAATCATATATCTAGATACAAATTTGGGTTTTGCTGACAATGCTAATTATATCGTTTAAAAAATGTATGGCGTGTCTCCACCTAGTCTAGGAGGTTAAATGGCTTTGGAGTCATATTCTGGGTTTTTTGGGCATTGGTAGAAAATGTTTTTGCATCCCGGTTTGGCCATCTTAGTTGTATATATAAAAACACCACAGCAATTGTGGTCAACTCAGCCACTAAAATTATTAGGAAACCACCAGAACTGAACAAAAGACCCAATATATTCTGACAGATACCACCCAGCCTCCTGTAGGAACTGTTGTCCTATGGGAGGCATTTTAAAGGATATTGCAGAAGTTATTCTATATTTTTCTTAAAGTAAATAAATCCAATGAAAAGACCCAAACCAACAATGAGTGTATCCTACTAGCAAGTATTGTGTGTGTGTGTGTGTATCCGAAGCCTGATATATCTTATTGTCTGTGCCATTGAGCTCTAGTTTATTTTCACGCAAACCCACGTCCACCATCCTGCTGCCGGTAATTACTCACTAGAGCACCAAATGTGGATTCATCCACCGCTGAAAATAGTCCCTGACAAATGCACTATTTTTTTCCTGTTTGAGTAGCTTTGGATAAAAACTTAGTGCCCAGCTGTTTTAGGAAATAACTGTTATTGACATGACCAAAAATCTAAAATATCACCAGCCTTATCCTTCCTTTTTATTATTAGATTTGAATTCTACCTCTTTTTGCTTCCACTTGCATCAGCTGATAATCATTAACACTTGTATGTGTATCTGTTTTTAATGTCTGCATGTTGTATTTGTTAAGGCACTGAACCAGAGGACCCACATGCAGACTCAGAGGAGACAGGAGTGGTTGTATCAGAGGGAATTTATTTGCAAAACTGACTCAGTGGATTAGGGCTGACCGCAGGGAACCCAGGTGGAAGCTGGGACTGGTGGCTGGGAAACAGATGTCCAGGGCAGGCACACCTGTCTTTACTCCCACAATGACCGACACCCATACACTCCCACACAGAGAGAGAGGGAGAAGCCACTCAGTGAGTAGCAGCAGGAGCGGACGGGCCAGGCTGGGCAGCCGAGGGCATGGCTGGCAACCCCACCGGGGCAGATGTAACAGTATTCTGCAAAGGTGTAGTCAAAGACAAATTTCCACTAACAACAAGTTGTATTGCATTGTATTGTATTAAGTCATTTCAAGACAAAGGTTTGAAGTCACTGATGTTAAAGTCAAAGTTTTTTATTTCATCAAGTTGATCCTTATGTTATCAAATTTGTCATTTGGAAGTACAGGTCCTGTGACATGAGTCCACACCTCTAGAAGAGGTGTATTCAAGGTGCATTCAACAACTGTTTCCCCAGTTCTAGCGCTCTGATCATGAGACCAAACTTTTTGACCATTATACTAAATACAGTATGTTAGTTTGTGGTTGCAGCGTCATGCTATCCTGACCTAAGACTTTTGGCTGCGATATGAGACTGTCATTATTCTCACTTTAAAAGCCCACATTGAGAAAATATAAACATAGGATATGTCAAGCAAATGAACAAACAAACCAGTGCTGATGTTTTTGTGGTGAGATGACGAAGGCAGCAAAATACAGAGGAATCCTCGAGGAAAACCCTGTTGCCGTCTGTAAGAGCATTGCCTCTTGTGAGAAGATTTTTTAGCCAGCAAGACAACAAGCCCAAACATAAAGCCAAAGCTGCACAGGAATGTCATCAGATCAAAAATGTAATGTAATCCAATCCAGGATTTTGCAGAACTTCACTCAACCATGGTCACAGTTACCGTAAACATGCAGGGCTTGAGTATTTTGCAAAGAAGAATGGAGAACAAGCTGCAGTGTCCAGACGTTCAACGCTGAAACAGACACAACTTAACCGTTTTTTAGAATTTACTTATTAATTGAGTTATTTCGTTTTCTTGAGAAAACGAGCTTTGTTGTCTCGAGATAACGAGATAATCCACCCATTATCACGAGAACACAAAGGCTGTTTCCTCTTATTAGCCTACTTAGAATGTTTATCAGACATCAGGAGTGCCTGATGCATGCATAGATGGCATCCTGACAACTGTAGCAACTGATTTAAGCTGAAAATGTCAGATCAAGGAGTATAGAGTACCCATTATTGATTATGGAATCCAGGTCTAAGTAACACAGGCAGAACCTGCATTGTGTGTTTCTGTTAGAGATAACATTCAGATCAGTCCTTGTCATTTAAGGAGAAGACTACGAGATAAATTAACCCGTTATCACGAGAAAACGAGCTTTGCTATCTTGAGATAACGAAATAATTAACTTGTGATCTCAAGATAACGGCATTTAAAAATTCCGTAAATAACACATACGATGTTTGTCAATTAAAAGGATCATTTTGCTAGTCAAGAAAGTTGCAGTTTGTTGCAAAACTGTTGAAGTATAAGACTGTGAAAATATGCAATTACAAAGACTACACAACCAAAAGTCACGTAAGTGATGTCATAACTTTCTCCTTTCACAAGATGTGGGAGGCACAAGAATGGGCGAGGTGACAGAAGAATGTGCGTGGTAAAAGAGCGTTTATGGATGTAAGAGAATACGTTTTATTGTAAAAGCATGTGTGTGGAAATAACAGAATATTTCTGGAGGTAAAAAAATATGTGTAACGGTAGAAGAATGTGTGTAGGGGTAAATGAATAAAAGCATGTGGGATGGAATAATCAAGTGACAAACAACATCATGTTATAGCAAAGTCAGTCAATAATACCAAAGTGTTGGTCATATAAGGGCAGTAGTGGAGGAAGTATTCAGATCCTTTACTTAAAAAAATGTCTGCTTTGAAGGCACTCATACAGTACAGAGAACGCACAAGCTACATTTAAATACCTACATACACTCTCACCAAAACAAGACAATGTGCTAAATGTGCTAACATCTGTGTCTAACAGCTTTACAGTAGGGAAATCAAACCACCCAAAGGCAGTGCCCACCAACCTGCGTACCCCAAGCCCCTAGGAGGTGCGTCGGGCTTTGAAGCCAATTTGACAGTGGCCAAACGGTGTAATTACAACTTCCGGGTCTGTCACATGATGCACACTGGCCCAGAGACTTTTTCCTAGACTTACGTTGTGGAAGAGACATGGGCTGCACAATGAGGAAGCTATGCGGTAGATCCAGGTAATTTTATACCTAGAAGTCGAACTTTTTTGGCTTTATGCGCCACTGAGCAACTTTTACAGGAATGAGCAGGGCCCACCTTCAACGCTGTATCCAGTTCTCTTTATACATCCATGCTGTACCCTTTATGTATAACACCATGGTGGTGGAGAAGAATAAAAGAAAGAAAGAAAGAAAGATAGAAACCTTGCTCACTGATTTACAGTGCATCCGGAAAGTATTCACAGCGCTTCACGTTTTCCACATTCTGTCATGTTACAGCCTTATTCCAAAATGGAATAAATTCATTTCTGTCCTCAAAATTCTACACACAATACCCCATAATGACAAAGTGAAAAATGTTTTTTATTTTTAATAAATTTGCAAAACTCTCTAAGAAACTTTTTTCACTTTGTCATTATGGGGTATTGTGTGTAGAATTTTGAGGACAGAAATGAATTGATTCCATTTTGGAATAAGGCTTGTAACATGACAGAATGTGGAAAACGTGAAGCGCTGTGAATACTTTCCAGATGCACTGTAGAACAGTAGTTACATCACTTGAATTGTATTTTAGGTTCCAAGATATACAAATACTGTATATATAAAGGGGCACTTCACCAGTGTTACACATAAAGATCACTACTCAGCCTGTGCAAACAGTTGCACAACGTGTTTGTGATTCTGGAGGAGTCTGCAAAAACAACCCTGAGGACGTTCTTTTTTTAAATTTGACTCTTGTGAGTCCTGCAGCTTTATGGATGTGCTCATGTTCAGCAACTATCTCTTGAAGCCTGTCATTACGGATACACCTAAATGACACATAAGGTTTTCCTACTATCAGGTGAAAACCCTCTATGTCCAAAATGTGACATTCCAAGAAGCCTTGTTGTATTATTCATCAACATTTTAATGATGGTTGAAACAAAGTTCCAAAGGTTTAATTTTAAAGTGATGAATAAAGCATCTCCATAGAACTTTAGCTTATTCTAAACTTGCAAAACTGCATGTGGTTTTATTATCCCATCAATGGACAGACAATAATCATGACCAGGTGCACAGTGGACTCACATTACATGGACAACCAGTGTAAAGAACAACATACTCAAATATCCCAGCAGCAGGATTCATTTCTCTCTTATCTAACACATCCCACTGATAGTACAAACTTAATAATGTATTAATACATTTTACATTCTTGATCATAACACAACTGTTATAGATATTACATGAACATTATAAAATGATTGAAATCAAATTCTTTGTTTAACCTTCTAGGGCTAAGTACCTGGCTTAGTAATACAATGCAATAAAAACAAAGACATTTGACGTTAGTGTAAATCACTCACTTATACACTTGCCAAATATGCCTGGGAAGATTGAATATGAATATCCTGAGAAACACTCCATGACTTTGAGAAAAAGCTCAATCGGAAGCCAGAATAGGTGGGACAAAGCACGAAAGAATTTCCAGAATGTGATTCATTTTGATAACGGCCATGAGCTGCGGACAATCCATTCAGGAACATTACTGTCTGCCTTGCCTACAGGAAACCATACTACAACAATATTATGACTGTAACCAATGGTTATCTTACAACTAAAGAAAAATCTTCCCTCTGTGAACCATGAATAGGTTTATCAGCATAAGAGATAGTAAACATGAAAAGGTTTTCCTGTTTCTCTGACTCATGCTGTGCTTCCCCTTCAACTGCAGTTTGGCTTTTGGAGATTAAAGACACACCCTCTTGTTCATTAATAACAGGGCCTGAGGGCTGCCCAAAATTTCCAACCCAAGATAGTGTGAGAAACATTTGGCATATGGGGAAATGTCTCAAGAGTTAGGCCAAAAATGAATCCACAGATCTTTTACTCCCTGCTGACAGAAGGATATTGCTCAGTGTTTAGTCATTACAGTTTTTTTTATTAACTTTTGTTTTAGAAACTCTGCACAATATACACAAATATAAATATTCAGATGCAGATCATATGATAGTAACTTTCATAGTAGGAAAAGGTAAATTTGCATTGCACCAACTCAGAGTACAGAGTGCCCAGCAAGCAATGAATTAAATAATTAAATAAAATAACACATTGTTAACCTATATAAGCATACTTGTACAACAGCACCATGTATAAAAATAACTAAGAGAAAACCACTTCTATATAATTTTATCAACTTACAGTGAGCTCCATGGTGAGAAAAGTCAAATTCATCCACACACAAATACAGCAGTGGTACAATCCCTTTGCCTGTTAAAAGGGAGTTTTTCCTTGCCACTGTCTCCTAGTGCTGCTCTTGGTGGGAATTGTTGGGTCTCTGTAAATATAAAGAGTCGGTCTAGACCTGCTCTATATGAAAAAGTGCCCTGAGATAACTTTGTTATGATATGGCGCTATATAAATAAAACTGAATTGAATTGAATTTGTAATCCATCATCAGATCTACAGTATTCTGACATTCCTCAAACACCTTGCGTCAGACGTGCAGCCAGTCCTGTGTCATCAGACGCAGCTGACGATACTGTGTTGTAGTTGCTCCCCACATTGCATGTGCTTTCATCTATTTTACCTTTCCAGCACATTCTATTTCATAGGTAAGTTTCACAACAGGTGTAAAATAATATCAATGAATCGAGTGTACAAATGTGCCCTTCCCTGGCTTGGAAAAATCATCCTATTTGACAGTGTTACCCCTTCAGACTGACACCATGCGGGGCCCGACTGCTCACATGGACATGCTGCTGTTTTAAATATGAGTATACATCATTTTGAACAGAACATGAATTGCAACATTTTCCAACATTTCTTCAAAGCACATCTACTGTATGGCGCCACTGGAAAGGCCAAACCAAACTTTAAAAAATTCAAAAAAAGTATCACTGTTTTGGCCTTGGCAGTAGTGAAAGTAGTTCTGTATTTTTTAAATCCTGATAAACCCATCTAAAACACATTTAGACACACCACAAAAATGTCACCATGGCAGCAGGACTGAGTGGGCGTGGGCTGGGTTTATGTGTGATAGTTTGCTGGTAACTTTGCTCTGTTTACCACTCTTAACCTTGACATTCCTTATCAAACCCACTGGCTATGGCAACGCATTGTAAAGCAATTACAAATAACAACACAGTGATTCAGCCTACTGTTAACCATTTTCAGTAACAGTTATCAAAAAAAAAGTGACCTGGTTAAAACGGTGAAAAAAGACTTAGGGATTGGGTTGGCCAAATAATGACAGGGGTCACTATTTCCAGCCATGGCTACCATATTATGCGACCCTTTCAAAAGATCAGATTCACTGCGACAAAACAAGCTGAATTGTAATTGGCTGCACGGAATCCAAAGCTGTTGCTAAGACAGTTATTTTTTGGTTAATTTATCTTTTCAGTCTGTAAAATGTCAGAAAACACTTTAAAAAAAAAGGCCCATCACTATTTCACAGAGCCCAGGGTGGTGTCTTCAAATTGCTTGCTTTATTGCATTGACAAAATGGTCGATTTATTTTCTGACAATCAGTTAATCAACTTCTTTCTGCGCTGAAGATCATAACAAAATGCTTAGCTTTATTCCAAACGTATAGAATAAGTTATATGATATATTTAATATAGTTGACAGTGCCTATTCTGCCAAAAAGCTGTGGAGTTACACATGTTAGGGATGCTGTTAGGAAAACATCTTTAGAATAGTGTATTACAGTTATATAGAATAGAATCATTATAAAGGCAGAAGTGTCTCTCTGTGAGTTGTAAATAGTGAGTTAAAAACAATGCAGCTTATAACTTCAACAACATAAAGCAAACCTGCAGTCAAGCGGATGCTAGTAGCTTCTTGCTGTTGCAAATTCATCAGTGGGTTAAGAGACACTTTTTCATGAGCGATAATAGTAAAAGTAAACCATGAAACTACACTGGTGTCTTCCCTCAAGTTTCCATGGAGTTGAAGATGCAAACAACCTCAAAATCAGATTTGGCTGATTCTAACGGTCTGACCAGATTACTGAGGCAGAAGATCAGCACCGAAGAACACCAGGGTTTCTTCCTTGACAATAAGATCAGGGTGTGATGATGTCACACGCAGTCTGCAGTTAGCCTCCAGGAAAAACGAGCCGGATGTATAGAGGGATTTTCTCCACTGTTCCATGCTGCAACTCACTGTGTCGACTGATGACAGGAGATGCACATCGTCTTTGTAAGAATCCCGAAAAAAGAACACCGTGTTGATGAGCATCAGCTCATCACTGTCACACTTGAGGTCTTCCCTACCCTCATAGGTGATCTGCAGGGAGACTCTGTAGATGCCGTTTCTGGGCACCACTAGGTTCCCACTGGAGTAGTTGAAACCTCCCTGACAGAAGGCATTTCCATCCTCACTCTCCCATTTGAGATATTCCCCATCAGTGTTATGACCTTTGGGAGCTAAGAATGAGGGCAGAAAGGCAAAAATTAGGTTATGAATGTTTCTTCTTCTGTGTCATTTCTAGATAACATAAGCTGCTAAGCTAAGTAAAGCTGGTGTAGCTGTCCCAGAGACATGTTTCATTGAGATGTTTATTTGATATGTCATAAATTCATGATTATTTGAGCTCAGTTATTAAAAATTGATTAAAATGTAACATAAATAAGATGTTTAAAAAAAAATGTGTCTAAGATATACCCCCTTAACATAATGGTTGGTTAAAAATGTAGTGCTCTTCATGTAAGGTTGAGTTTGATCGCGTAACGGATCACATGACCAATGTTAGTTAAAAGCATAACCATGGCATTATGGCTAAGAGCCGACATGGATGCAGAGGAAAGACATACGGCCCAAAAAAATAATCTTATTCTGCACGTGGTGCAAAAGGCACACACAGTAATTGTGTTTCATTTGGTTTACATTTGGGAATAATGTTTGTCTGATGTGCCTTTACATGGACAATGGGATACGTTTTCAGTCATTTTATTTGATTTCATCCCATTTCTGCTGTGCTAACGTGTTTGGGACTGTTTATCAACAGACGCTCTCTTGAGAGACTTTATAAGGACTGAGAGAGCTATATTTGAAACTTTTTACATCTTTTAATTTTTGTAGTTTTCACAGTGTCAAAAAGAGAGAGAGAGAGAGAGAGAGAGAGAGAGAGACAAAATAAATCTTCAAAAGACGTCTGTATGAAGCGTGGCCATTACTTCATTGGACCAGTGTAGTTACAGCTGGGAACATGCTAAAGCACTGGTGGGCAACTCTTTTCCATTAAAAGCTGAATGTGTGCAAGTTTTTATTACAACCCAAACTCTACAGCCAGTGCCTGTCTATCTTACCTAATTGTTTAGACCAGTGACTTTCAGTACTTGTCATCAGGAGGTATTACTGGGTACATTTTATAACCCTTTAAGTGCCTCTGGCTTCCCTTCCCTTCCCTGACCTCTTCATTTCCTTTGTAACTTGGAGAATAAAAATATGTATCATATCCTATGGTCTTCACGGTCAGCAGATCTCAAACTAGTTAAACAGCTAGTTCATCCCTCCAGTAGACTTAGAATCCATGCAAAGGAGCATTGAAGCTGTTCTCACTATCTAACTATTTCTTTTCTTCTTTCAGTTCTACCACTCTAACCACTGCTTCACTATCACTTATCCTGACTAGGAAACAAGTGGTAGTAAAAGAGGACAGGAAACAAGAAAACAGAATGCACCCACCAAATAGTCACGTACAGCTAAGAAAAAAAAAGTCATTATTTTTTAACCCCTGGTGATTGTAGAAGCAACCTTTGTTCCCAGGACAAGATAAGTGGACATTTATGACTGATCTGCTCCGTCTGTTTTGTTATGACTGCCAATATTTAGCAGATGTGCTTTCAGGGGAATGCAAAAAATGTTACTGTTACTTTCTATTGTGTGACCAATTGTGAGTCATACGGCGTATTACTGAAAAGTGTGGAACGATTCACAACAGTTCCTAATCCCGGCAGCCTTGCACCAATGCAAGTTTGCATGTAAACAATACAATGCACGGTTTACCTGTTAGCATGGCGCTTGGATTCTTGTCAATTCTGAGTTGCTGTTGGTTGCCGCTGACGCCTACAAGAGAGATTCAAAATGCGTTGTTTTACACATTGATGAATGATTGCCTTCACAAGCCCATTTTCTCTTTCCTGGCCAGAAATCAACATAGCCTTTAATCTCACTAGATTACTGAACAAGATATTCACCTGATGGATGGCTGACAGGCTGCACCATGGCCTGTAAGGAAACACACACACAGTCTTAGCAACATTTGTTAGAACTAATAGTGATGACACAACAAATTCAAATAATACAGACAAAATGAATGCTACAGTAAATGCAGTAGCAAGTATGCATTACAATGGCACAATTGTAACTACATAATGGATTGTTTCACTTTATTCATTATAAAATAAAAACCTTCCCCAGTTCATGCAATTGCTAATGATACACTATATTATAACAGTTAAATATTGCTACATTGTTCGGTGTAACTACATTGCAGTAGCAGAACAATATTTATATCCTATTATATCATATTTATGGGAACAAACTAAGGATTCATATTCAGTAAATGGCACACTATCACGCTTATTGGAAGAGGAATTTTAAGTTATTTTCGACCCATGTTTTTTAAACTGGCAGAAACGGCTCGTTATTGAATCTGGATGGCAGCATTACGCCTCGCGGCGTACAAACCTGCCGAAATTGCATTACAGAAAGAAGAAGGAAAATGGCGTCTTGTTGTTACTAAGCAACGAAACTAACATGTAAACGACAAGTTGGCTTCGTGCTGTCACTGTCACTCATCAAATCTATTTGACAAATGTTACAAGTTAGTTAAAGTAGCTAGATTTTTTAGCTACTCCAATGCGTCACTCTGTTGTGGCTAGATAATGGTGTTTTCTTTGTACTGCCAATTCACAATTAATAAAAAGTACCTACTTTTTTTTTGTAAACATAGCCTACAGCAGTTGTTTTGGTGAATATGAGTTGACGTAACAACACTAGCGCAGATTGTTAGCAAAGAAACACTGATACTATATAGTATGTTTTTATATAGTATTTCTTGTTAGCTGCATTTTGTGTTACCTTTGAGTTGTTGAGCAAACAGGAGCACACAAGCAGCGCCTGCGTTTCTTTAATGCGCGTGCAGCGACAAAACAACGCAACATTTGATTGGGCTTCCGTTGCCAGAGCAGCTTGCTCCAACTTTAATCCAACTTTAGCAAACACTGCATCAGGAAATACACGTTGAACTATTTAGAAACGTTATAAAACCGTAACATATCCTAACGTTGTAGCCTATTAGCGGAACACGGAACACTTTTCCTTTAGAACAGCAAATAAAAAGACGTGTCGAGCGTGGCTTTAATAAATTATCCATGTATAAATGGACGGCACAGTAGACTGTACATTCAGTAGCCTAATTTCAAAACAGCAATACCTTGGTCACCTGGCTGTCCGGCTGGCGACCTCGCCCAAGCAAAACAATGAGCAGTGTAGCCAGAACTACTGAAATCAGTAGTGCCACGGCTAAAAACTGGGCCATTCGCCGTAGTAGTGTCTCTTTCAGGCGAAGAAGTTGAATCAAAGTGTTTTGCCGATGTAAGCCTGCCTCCCCTCCGCAGCAGCAGCAACAGCCTTCTTCCTCCATGTGCCTGGTTTCCCATTCGCGGATTAGCTGGCGATTCCCATTCACCATCTCCATTTATCAGCACGGTGTCGCCCACGTTAAAAAACACTGTATTGGTAGTCTCAAGTTAAGCGAGTTTCACTGACTGCCGGGACTCAAACACCCACTTCCTCTTTCTGAGATTAGTTTCCCATTATACTGCAAACGTTTCATCTTCATCAAGAGAACAACAATAGAAAGAACAATCTAGAGGATCCCCTGTCTACATTATTCACTCTCATGCTCAATCAAACCAACCTTGGAATCAGGACCTCTGTAACTGATTTAATAATTTAACTAATTTAATATATTTAAAATAAAATGTATGAATGCATTCTCATTTCTATATAACCCATTTGCATTAAGTAGAGATAAGTGTTATCTTCTATAAAACCCTTGAAGGGAACGTCATCCTCAAATTCACGACATCTTGGCAAGTCCCAAAAAACCCACCTAAAATAACTCCTGTAAAATAAGCAAATATTTCTCCAGCAGGAGTTGCGTAAGTGGTCATGTATAGCAGACTGTTTTGGAAACAGAAAGTGCTATAAAATAATAAGTAAAGGGTACAAGGTGCCTCCTGTCTGCAGTTTAATAGCATGACAGCATCAGGAAAGGCATGTGAAGAGAAAAGCAGGCTTCAAGCGGTGGTGACTGCAATTGGGTGAAGGGCTGGACATCAGAGGGAAAGGTGGGGGAGATGATGGGCAGAGTGGTGGTTGGGTTGCTGTAGCTCAGGTCAACATGCAGCAAGAAATGCATTCCCCTCTCTGGAGCTTAAAAGAACATTTTTATGTGGAAAAACCATATCTGACTCATTTTATGATTCCAAGCAAGAATATTTTTATGTCTCCAAATTTCTCTGGAGGTGATCTTTAAAATGCAGCAGTGATTGAAATTAAAAGTATGTGAGAAACACAAAGACAACAGTTAAACCCATTTTTATTTGAGAGTTGAGCTCTGACTTTGGGGCATTATTTACATCATTGTATTCTATGTTTTGAGTTGTAGATGGTGCATTTTAGTCCTGCAGCTGTGTTTATGGCAAAGTCCACTGAGAATAAGACATCAAAATAAAAATACAAAAAGCTGTGGGCTGACTGCAACATCACACCCTGGAGAGTGAAAGGGTGGGGTCGGGGTAGGGGTGGGGTGGCCTTGTAGAGTGACAGTGTACACACAGTATTCTACCTGTACAATAATAGTGCTACTATTCACATTCATCTGTACAATAATCATATTTACAGTGATCACATTGGGGAAAGAGCCAGTACCTGAGGAGTTAGTTCCATATTTAGCTTTACTCATTCACCAAAATGATCAATCAATGGTAGCCTGAACAACACAGAAAACATGGGATCCATTTCCTGGATCGGGTATGACGCTTCGGAGTACATCAATTTTACAGCTGCTCAGCTGATACAACAACTTGATTGTAGGCGATAACAATGCCCAGTAGGCTGAGGAAATGTCATCATGCGCAGGCTGGTTTCACTCCATAACAACAGTATCAATAATAAAACACTGTTTAAGTTTTAGACATCAAACTGTCTTATCATCTGAGTCACAGAACCCAACCTCTACAACATTTTTCAAATGGTTTGTTCAACTTTTGCTGAGGTAAGCAGCAAAAAGCAGATTAGATTACTAGTGTATTACGGCGGTTTACTCAAACCTAGTATGAATCACTACCCTGCAGTAGTGCCAAGTGGTGAGAGTTTATGAACTGTAGTTGTAGTTTCTCTAAAGGAAACACTCCTCTTAGATACTTGACAGGTGAGCTGGCACGCTTTAACAAAAGACAGGAAGCTATAAACAAACAGATGAGGTCATAAAAATTCTTAGCGCCAGCAGCCTTCACCTTCCCCTAGGACTCTCTCCAAAACACACAAACTATACATGAAAACATACTGGCCAATTCAAATTACCATTCGACAGCACGTAAGATAAAAACACCATGAATAAACACATCATACATGTGCAGCATTTCTCCCGAGAATGAAAAGTCAACCAATAAATAAGAATGAAATAAAAATTCGTTAAATAACAATCATTGTCTCAGTTTAAGATCACTGTTCAAGTGATCCAGTTATAACTTAAACAGTCAGAAGTCCATTTTAAAAATATCTGAAATGCTAGGCTCCTACAAGTCCTCTCACCAGTGTCAGGATCATTGTTTCAGCAAACAGGTGTATGCTTTGCACCTGTCACACCACATGCCAATTACCTCACTAATCTGCACAACAGTGCCCTCTGCAGGTACAACTCAAACAAAACACTTTCTTTTCTTTGGACCCATTTCACTGATCACCCACTCCACACAAAATCATATCAAAAAGGGAAAATGTTTCAAATGGAAACTCTGCGTCTCTTTTCCACAACTTTGATCACTTGATCTCACTGTCAGTTTGCCAAACGGTGCCGCGGACCAGCAGGGTAACAACAAGCAGTCATACATGAAGGAGCTTTGGATTTGGTACTTTCCAGCAGCTTTGTGTCATCTGTAAATCTAGGTGTCCACTCTAGGGATGGATGGAGCGCTAAGCCTTGTAGCAGTTGCCCTGCGTGGTGAGTGCCAGCTGGCCGTTGGGCGCCACCTCATTGGCCTCGTCCTCCAGCAGGCCTGACACGTCAGCATTGGGGATGCTGTCGTGGTAGCTGCTGAAGCTGATGTTGTCCTCTTTTAGCTCGATGGTCCAGAAGGGGGCGTTGAGCTTGCGATTCTGGTACTCCCGGTAGGTGTACACGCCTCCGACGAAGCCCAGCAGCAGCAGCACCACCAGAATGATGACGGCCAGGATGATGATGTTGAACTGTGTCCAGGAGACTTCTGTCAGGGCCGCTGTGGTGTTGTCAGTGGGGCTGCTCAGGCTGGTCAACAGGGCCTGGGTGGTGGCAGCGGTGCTCATGTTGCTGCTGGACGTGGAGGCTGGCACGCCTCTTGCTGCGGCGGAGGTCAAAGTGGTGCTGGTGGCGGGCGAGGAGGGGGAGGGTGTACTTGATGTGGGGGCCTTTGTTGTGGTTGTATCTGCTGGTGTGGGAATGAGTCGGGGTGCTGAGGAGAGAAAAGCATTGAACATTAGTGAACATTTAAAGATTTTATTTGTTAAATTCACAATCCTGATAGGCCAATGCAATGAAGGCCTGTACTTACTGAATAAGTAATGGAGTGTTGTCTTAAGACTCCAGGTTGTTGATGTATAACCAAAGTAACTAGTGACACCTTGTGGCAAAAAGACACAACTACCTCTTAGTGCAGATACACCTGCTGCATTCTTTGTTTCTATTATATTTTATTTTTTACAATTGTAAGCTTACAAGTAATGCCTTTCAGTCAATATGTTATGTCACAGCTGCTTACCAAAGCAGCTGTGTACAGTAATATGTAAGATAATGTCCAACTGTCCTCCCTCAAACCAAGTGATTTATAAGCTGTGTCCAAAATCACTCTTTCACTGCTCCCTATATAATAGACACTCACTAGTTGACTCTATAGTGAGCAGTAAATTCAGATTTGAGACATTTTGCGTCATCACTGACAGGAAATGTTCACATCTATAAAATGCAATGCATTACATTGTGGGACTGTTTTGCGGAAAGTAGTGTACACGCCACGAACACTGTTTTTTTTATACCATAAAGTCAATTTCTGTAGAGCACAAATTTCACACTCAGAATTTGGACACTCAAAATGGCAAACAGTAAATATAGTGCATTATAGAGTCAATAGGGAGTGAGTTAGGACATAGAAATACAAGTCAAATCCTGTAGATACATGTGTAATGAATGTATTACCAATAATGGCTGCAATCCATTTACTTTACCTGCTCCAGAGCCCTGATATTGTGCACCATAGCTCACTGAGACACTTACATTGCTCTTAAAGGGGAAATGCTTGCTCCTAAAATGTATTATTTGGTATTTTTCTTACAATTTTATTATAACTTATTGTAATAATATTAACTTTAAAAAAGTGTCTCTCTTGTTAGCTTTGCTGCATCTGTTAGGATGGGAAAAATTACACTCGCATCTACCTTTTTTACAATTAAACCTTTAAAAAGTATCTTGGATGATAGTGTAATGCATGTAAAACACTGACATGGCCACTGATAATTTGCTATAGTAAGACCAGAAGCTATTACATGATCTGCCAGTCTTTCTGTCAGAGATTTTCCAGCTTCAGAGCCCTGATATTATGCATGCTGGCTCACTGGCATAGCTTAGTGGGACACACAAATGGAACGGAGCCATTGTTAATGTTATTTGTTCCACCTGTGCTTTTCCTGCTATGTCCAAGTCCAAGTGTCTGCTTGGGAAAATAAATCTACTACTTTTTTATTTGTTTTCTCAGCCGTAGCCAGAACACCACAGTTTGATATTTCTTCTGTTTTTAACTGTTAAGAGTTGCTCCAACAACACCTCAATCAAAAATCGAGGGATTTTAGTCTGCAGACTGGCATTCGTCTGAATGTACTACTCGAACAACAGTTAGAATCTATAGTATGCAACTGGGACATATCTGTCCATGATAATCTTCCAGTATTTCTATTTCCTCACAAAGGAAATGAAAATGTATGTCACATTAGGTATGTATGGAAATGATATGTTTGACCAAGCAGTATATTGTGGTTTAGTCTTACTTGGTCGGGTGCAGTTATGTGCTTGGGCGTCCCCTATGAAGCCCGGAGCGCAGAGCTGGCATCGGGTCCCAGTGGTGCTGTTGATGCAGCGGAGGCAATGGCCGGTGTCGGGGTGACAGAGCTGGGCGGGGCCCTGAGGGTCTGTATTCCCGCTGCAGTCACACGGAACACAAAGCCCAGATGCTTTGTAGAAGCCGGCGGCGCACTCGACACACTGTGGGCCGCTGTACCGGGGAAGGCACTGGTCACACACTGGGGAGCCACTGGGATCTGCACAGGAATAGACAAAGACACACATCAGCACCTGGCTGCTGCTAATGATGTAGCTACAAAGCTAGACTAATCTTAACGTCTAGGCCTTCAGAATTACTTTCCAGGACACCACCAGACCTGCAGCTTTCAGGGATAGATGCTAATATTTTCAAGTACTGGGCCACCCATGGGCCACCAAGCCCCTAAATTTGGTGGCCAAAGTATATTTTTGGAGGCCCAAATGTAAAGTTATGTAAAAACAATACAGAAAAGGCAATTAACGCAACTTAACACGGCCTTCCTTAACTGTGACACTTCAATAAATGAAAAGACATTAACAGAGTGAAAATATGTTTATAATAATGTATTTAAATAATTAATTTATTATTTGCTATTTTGTAAAAGGAAGTTTAAATGTTCAATTATAGCATTTTGTTTGTGTTTCAGGGAACAATCATTTGAACATGCATGCGCTTCTCTTCAGTTAGACAATCCTAAATACAACAGCTAACTCTGTGCCACTAGGTGGCTCAAGATGACAGTATATCAACCGGGGAGAGAGCCATGTTCTGCGAGTCTGCACACAGGGCTGTTGTCTTCCCTGCTGTTTGCCCTGTGGAAGACACTGCTGTTATATCACAGGAGTTCAGGTCATACCCAGGCCCTTTACTATAATACTCAAGGGGGGGTAAGGCATCTAGACTGGCAGGGTTAGGGTTTCTTTTTAAATGTTGGGTCATAAATACTAAACACGTGGTATTTGAAAAGTAGGTATTATACTGTATATATAGTATAATTTTATACTATCTACTTTTTCTAATACCTGGTATATGTGCTCATGGGTAATTGCACTAAACATGACACATTAATATGATCTAAAAGTTACGTGGAGTCCTTAAAGGCTCAGCTGGAGTTTGAATTGATCCCAGTGCCTTATGAGGAGTACCACTCTTCATCAGCAACGCATGCATGCACGCCGTTTCTGAGGGTCAACTTTCTCCTGCAACCTCCAGTCCCTGGTAATGTGATGCCACAACAAACTGGAGCTACAGTATAACAGTACACTACCCTCAGCAGCACTGTGCCCCTGAGGGGAACCTTCTCAGAAAACTACCAGTAGGTCTTATTTACAGTGGACAAACATCAGATATTAGCTTTTAAGTCCCTTTCCAGAGTCCAAAACCAGCTCACAAAATTCTTCAGACTATTCCAAAGCCTTGACTACCCTGGTTAAGTTATAGCTGCTTAACAGTGCGAGGCATTCCTTTTATTTTATAGCAAGTTGTACATTAAAAAAGAGAATCAAATGGTAATAAAAATGCACATGAAGTAACAGCAGCAGTAGTAGTGGTAAGAGTAGTAGTAGTAGATGCAATGCGGCTGCATTAGTAATTGTAAAGTAAGTGTATAAAACTTTGGCTTCCGAATTGACTTGAACTTGATCATTTACAATATTAAATTGTTGCATGCAGAGTGCCTGGCTTGGTGCATCAAATCCAGTGTGTCTTATCTAAAAAGGTAAAATTTGAAATTACAGGAATTTCCTTCACGCATGCTAACACATACCTCAGGTCTTAAGAGACCTGGGAGCTATTACACCCCGTCTAAATCCTTAATTTTATTCAGTTAAGCCCCCAACCCCCTTCTATTACTCAACCTATTTGTTTTGAACAGTTTTCTGGTGTCAAAGTGTCAGAATTGTAGAAAATCATCAACTATTTTGACGATCGATTAATCGTTTAAATGATTTTTTTTTTTAAGCAAAAATGACAAACATTCACTAGTTCAAGCTGGTAAATTGTGAGGATTTGGTGCCTTTTTATATACTATGTGATAGTAAACTGAATATCTTTGGGTTTTGGATTTTAGTTGGAAAAAAAGCAAGACATTTGACACGTTGGGCTTTAGGAAACTGTGACTGTGAAAAAAATGTCACTATTTTCTGACCAAACAATCGAGCAAATAATTGGCTGATTAATCGATAATGAAAATAAATAATCGTTAGTGGCAGCTCAACTGTACTGTCATAGTAAAGATGGCGCTGTGTTAGTGTTTCAGGTTAGCTGCAGAGCTGAACTTTTTCTGGATAAAACTCTGAAAATGAACTGATGAGGAGGAGTATATATTGTGATCAATCAGAATATAGATTAAGTAAGAGTATGACAGTGTTAGCTCAGAGGATGGGACTACTGCATGTAGTGCGTGCAGCCATGTTGTAATGACTACAAGACTGTGACTGTGTAATTACTGTGCTAACTAGTTTGTGTTGGTAAGTTCCAGTCATTGAGTGGTTACAGAAGCTTATATGGAACACAGTATTTTACTACACAGGCAACCTGCAACTCGTGTTATAGCATAACCATTTCTTCATCACCATTTTTATTTAACTCGAAAGACTAACACTGATTTAATATGTAGCATATTTTTGTTTCGATTTAAACATTTGTCCACCTGAAGCAAACTTATAAACCTATAAACCATACATTTAAGAGTTTATAAACTTGAAAATGAAGGCATCTATCCAGAGTAGACCAGATGTCTTCCTCCCCAGCCATGTCCTCCAGCTCCTCCTGGGGGATCTCAAGGAGGTCCCAGGCCTGATGGGACATAAAATCCATCCAGCATGTTTTGGGTCTGCACCGAGGTCTTCTCGCAGTGGGACATACCCAAAACACCTCCACAGGGTGGCATTCGGGATGCCCACGCCTAACTGAACCACCTCAACTAGCTCCTTTTATTACAAAGGAGCAGCTAGTGACCCTGAGATAGATGTTGCTGAGGGCAATGGCTCCTGGTAGGGTCTTCCATGGAAAGTTGTTTTCCAGTCAAGCAGCTAGACTTTTGAAGACCCTTATGATGGAGGTCAAAACAGACAAAGCCACCCCACTACACCTCACTTGGATTAGGGAAAACGGGGCCACTCTCCTGGGGCCATGCATGGGAGAGAAGCTCAGCTGGGTTTAGCCCTCAGAAAAAAAGGTGGGGCTGCCTCAGTGTGGGCTCACTAAGCACAAGGAAAGGACTAAGGATGCATTGCCAGAAGGGCAGTAGGTGAAGCGACATACTGTGACGGATTGAACTCTGGCTATTGAAAGTTGAAGCAGTTTCCCAAAGATAGATAAATAATACGGATAAGTATATACTGGTATGACAAAAACAAAACTGTTTGTATTTGTTTCCAATTTACAGAAACACTTGACTTATATACAGGCATTGTATGTTGTTGGCCATTTTTGCTTTTTATATATACACCTATTTTTCCACCCACTTGTACGTACATAACAGTTCTATGTTTATTTTGACCTGTCTTTGTTCAGCTTTGTTGTTCTTGTTTTTAGCTGTAAATCTGTTCCGGTCTCCCTGTACATTTTTCTGTGTGTAACATTGACAGCCACTTAAAACCGGAGTCAAATTCCTTGCATGTGTTCACATAGTTGACCAATAAAGCAGATTCTGATTCTGAAAAGGAATTCTTGTTACGTAGCCTCCTCTACAGCTCTGTGAACCAACTGATGCGCTGCATTTAGACTCCAGTCCTCCTCACCACACCAGAGCCCTTGCTGCTGAATGATTTAGACACAGATAACTGCCTTCCAATGGCCTAGATGTTGGTTTCTATTTAGTGTGGTCACGTGACTGTGTTGTATTCCAGCACCGGGCAGGCTGCTCCTGATAAGCTTGATTTGACCTCAGCTGGGGGTTCAAAGGCAGTCCGCCTGCTGGGTTATATAACCAGGAGGAAACATGAGCTGCTGTGCACTGCACGGGGCCACAGGACCTGACCTGCTTGTTAACAGTCGTCCTCCACTTTGCTGTGACACACATACAGAGGCCAGGTGGGCGCTGTCTGACACACAGACACACACACACACACACTTAAAAAAGAAAAAAACCCCAAAAGAGTGAAAGATGATATTTGATGGGATAAAGTGAACGACTGAACGAGCCCAGCCATCCTATACCACTGAGCAAAGATACAATCATACATGGATGATTTAACATGTGTGACCCACATTCTGAACTGGTGCAGTGCTCCATTTCAGTTTCAGTATGGAGGGATATCCACCTACTGCAACAGGCCTCATCAGCACATTTAGAAAGCATCCATCCTCTAGTGGAGCCATGATACTGCATTGTGGCATCTTCTCATTTGTCACTGTTGCCAGGGCAACCCCTACTTGGAGGCTGCTGCTCTTTCCAGCTCCAGGGTTCAGTCTAAAACATCCACCACAGCCACACACACTATCACCACAAGAGCAGCTCTCTGTGGACATGATCCAGAGCATATTTCTGATCATGTGCTCTCTAACGCAGCTCTTCCTACACCGTTTCTGTTCAGAGAACGTGATGCTGCCCATCTCCCCCCCCCCCGCGCCAGACTGGCGCTGAAATGGCCCAGCTGTGCTCATGCTGTCCCAGCTCTGCTCAGCCTGGTTCATGGCCCTTCCCCTCCCTCCCTCCTTCCCGCGTTGCACAACCTCCACTGTGGCCCCTAGCAGGGGCAAACATAACCTGACAGCCTAAGTGCATCTATACATGGCTGTTGCCATGCAAGCCGCTGCCAATGAGAGGGCGTCGGGACATGGCAACGCCGTCGATGATTGGTCAAGAAAGGGGAAGGGCAAGGTGAGAGAACGTGATGAGGGATAACTGATTGGAGTGAACACAGTGATGCAATGCTGAATGAAAACCTCAATAGGCAGTTTGCAGAAAGGGTGCAAGAGCCGTTTGACGTGGATAAGCTGTGATCTAAGCTACTGTGTCATGGTGTGATGACACGCACAACGTGGCGTAACGTGGCTCCTGGCCATACTGTAATTAAGGTCTTGGAATTGAAGTTAATCTCTTTTTGACTGATTACCCTGTTAGCCCAAATAAACCAGGTAACACAATATTTCCTTTCTACCTTTGGCGTCTTGTCCGCTAGCAAAACAGTACAGTATGAAAAGGTTTGATCAAGAGCTGAAACAACGAGTCCATTCATATATTAGTCAATCAACAGAGAATTAATTAGCAATAATCGATGAATTGTTTCCATTTTCAAGCACAAACCCAAATATTTGATGTCGGAAGCTGGAAGCTTCTAGAATGGGAGAATTTGCTGCTTTTCTAACATTTATAATCATCGTAAATTGACTTGATTTGGACTGTTGGTTGGACAAAACCAGCTCTGGGAAATTGTGATGGGCTTTTTCACTGGTTTCTGACATTTAATAGACCAAACAATTAATCAAATAATCGAGAAAAGAATCATCGAATGAGTTAATAATGAACATATAGTTATTATATCATTAGTTGCATGAATACCTTTGAGTTTTGGTAACAACATGACTTTGGCTCTGGAAACATTGCATTGGACATTGCAAACATTGGGAATTTTTGAATAGTTTTTGATGTTTTATAGACTTATTTATCTGTCAAATAATGCCAAAAAGTAGAATGAATGATGATAATGATGATAATAAGCAGTGGTGTCCTTGGCAGTATAGACTTTTTAATACAGGAGTAATCTGTGAACTTAACTGAGATGTTCTAGAGATCTGACATTCACATGAACACACTACAGGTTACCTGATGACCGAGTTATCTTTGGGTATAGATATGTAATTGGTGTGTAGATTTGATCCGAGATGTGTGGCTTAATAGTGTTAACCAAAAATAACCAGTTGAGACTTCAGAGACTGGTTTTACCTAACAGCAAACACCAGTTCAGTAAATGAGTTGTATGCAAAGGGGCATTTTACTTAAGCTGGTGGAATAAGCTTGAAGTGGAGGGAGTGTGGTGGGCATTTTCTCAACAAGAATGGGGGATTAGATCGGAAAAATACTGCCTGCTTTGATATGTTGTGTTGTGACATGCCAGTGGCAGGCAGTAACATGAGTTCAAGAATCCACCCTACTTCACACAGCACGAGATGATGGTGGACTGATTTGAGAAATGTTTTCCCTTCTCACATTAATCTCTTTCAGTACCTTAAGCATTATTGTTGACCGGGTGCATCCCTTCGTGATTAGTTAAGCCGTTTTAAAATGAGATGTCAGGCAGAACTGAGGTGGTTTAGGGATATGACAGTGACTGTAGTGTAAGTAGGGCAGCTGCAGCCTGGAGGTGAAAGAAGTGGGGTCATACAGGAAGGTTACTGTTAATCCCAGACTGTCTGGAAATAGAGATCGAAAGACTCTAGTTTACAGTTCTAGAACTTTGGGAGATTATTTCATACCACAACCAAAACGTTTTGTTTTTTAGAAATGAATAGAAATACTTCAATGATTTGTGTCGGGGGGAGCTCATGAAGTGTACTGTGAGTGCACAATAGCAGTCAAAGCCAACCTAGATGTACGTATCTGCCTTTTTGGAAACATAGGCAACAGAATCCAAATCAAATGCTTGGTCACATTAGGGAGTGGCGTGCAGAATCAGTCACCACAGAACCTAATGCGGATTATCAGGCAGATATGTAAATGCACCAGAGAGTGGAACTAATGGCTGAATTTGGCAGGTCTTTTTGTCTTGTTAGAGAACTTTGGAGAAGTGATTTTTCCTGCTGTGCTGAGCCACTACAGGTTCATGAACTATTCATGTGAATGGCATTTAACAGCAAGAAAGGCCACTCAGTTCACTAATGGAACTGAATTTAAATTTCAGTTTTGTTCACTGTCCGTGGTGGGACTGAATGTTGGCACGTCACTCTGAATAAATGGGTTTAACCAACCACAACTGACATAAACTCTTTAGACTATAAGGCAATGGACTTTACAAACATTAAAGCAATAGTTCAACATGTATTTAATTGAAATGCGCGTTATCCGTTTTCTGGCAGGGAGTTAGATGAGAAGATTGATACCACGCTCACATCTCAACAACACCCGGTAGTTATAAACTACAGCAAGCAGCCGGTTAGCTTAGCTATGGAGAAACAGCTAGCCTGGGTCCGTCCAAAGATAACAAAATCCGCCTACCAGCACCTCTGAAGTTCATTAATAAACTCGTTTGTTGAATCCATACAAAACTGAAATGTAGAAACGCCGTTGGTGTTATACAGGCGGGGCGGGTAATGTGCCAGGGCATTTCTTGACTGGGAAAAACTTTCTGGAATCTCCGCTGACTGCCAGGCAACAGTCGAAACGTTGAACTATTCTTTCAATCAAATTAATGCTTTCTGATTAAATTCAACACTCGTAAGTTCATTTAAAGTTTCCACAAAACGCTTGTGAGTCATAAACCAGGTAGTTTTAGTTTTAACACCCAGCTCACTCGCATGTTCAACAAGTTAACTGCGGCACTAAAAAAATGTCACTATTTTCACTCCTTCGTTAAAATCAAACTCACACTTCAAAACGAAACATGGCAGTTTCAGTACTTAGTATTATTATTGAGACCATTGTTGGTTTGCCCTGCATTATAAGTGGGGTATGTGATTTGAGGATATTTCATTGTGATTTTTTTATACCTATCAAATAGGTTTTACTGTATGTCAAATTCTGCCACATACGCAAGGTGCTGCTTTTGTTTTTAAAGTAAACATTTTTGCTTACCCACTTCCTGTTTCTTCCTTGTTCCTAACTATGCGTGTCAGACCAACCTCTTGTACTGTGTTGTCACGTACTCAAGCACACAAAGTGCACCGTGTTGGCGTCTCTCCTTTACATGTTGTCTCCCTTTGACTGCATTTCTCTTATTAGCTGGGATAACTGGCCAAAGGTAGATGACATGGTGTCGCATTGAGATATTTACAGTACTGCTACAGTGCAGTTTGACAGTGGAAAATGACATCATCAGTGTCAGAATCCCCAGGATCAAAGAACAAAGATTTCTTTCTTCAACAGTCAAATAAAATAAATGACAGTAGTCCTATACAGTATTATAGCACTAAGACAACACTCCAACACTTAACGGTGTTTGTTCAGCCAGTGCGAACAAACACGAGGATAAGCTAATTGCCTGATGTGTGGTTGCGAGCGGCAGGGACTGACCGGTGTGACAGGTGCCGGTGGAGGTGGAGTTGGAGCAGGGACACGGTGCACAGGCTTCGGTCAGGGCAGTTCCGGGGCCGCGGTAGAAACCAGGCTTACACTCCTCACAGTTGGATCCCTGGGTGTTGGCCTCACAGTTCAGACACACTCCTGGAGGACAGAACAAAGGTCACATGATTACTTGGAGGGGTATTTCCCGGATCGGCACACTTAAGTTAAGTCGGTTATATAACCCTCACTACCAGTATGGGGTTTTTTTGTATCACTCAACAGGTTTTATCAATCCCTTGTCACATGAAAATTGTCTCAAGATAAGGAGTTTTCCAAGAAAGTACTGATATAGCAGTACAAAGAAACATGTGATCAATCAAACCACATTATAGCCATCATTTCAGAGGACAATTGCACTGAGTGGACCAGATCAGATTTTAAAAAGAACTTGTCATCCAAATGTTTGTGTGCACTCCCCAAATGCACGTCACTTCCTGCTTATTTTATTCCTAAAGATTTCTTACTGTGAAAAAACTTTGGAAAAAAAATGTGCTTATTATTATTATTATTATTATTATTATTATTATTATAACCTTCATTTAATCAAGGAATCTCACGGACAGCAAGATCTCTTATGAAAGAAAGGCAGAAGAAATAAGTAAAGAGGGAAGACAAAAAACACAGCCGGTCACAAACAACTCTTTCTGAAGCCATGATGTCAGATTAAAAACAAAAAAGTGAATGCTATTACCATTTATATGCATTTATATCAATCTAGAAAATACCAAATTATGATAAATGGGTTATTGTGCTTTCCATAATAATGCTAGTATAAATAAATTAGCTGTTTAAATTGCAGGTTTATTAATGCGCTAAAAAAAATGTAAAATCACATTTAGTTTCCTTGATAGAGACCTGATAACTTCATGATAGATAATGTTATATATAGTATTTGCATCTTTACTACAAAGAGCACTGTCTTTTATCTTTGCGTGACGTTACATTTTAATGTATTTTTAGGGGAATATTAACTGTAAATAAAGACAGAGATTAAGGATGATTTTACCGGGGGGGAAAGAAACCAGTCGCTGTGGCCACTGTTTTCAAAACTCATTGTCGGTGCGTTCAAGGACACTCAGACGTCTGAGACTTAACGGTTAGTTCAGGCTTCACATATCACGTGAAGTTAGCATAGTCACTGCCATACTTTTAAACGACCTTGCAATACTGACTTGTGATTATATTGTAAATTGTACTATTTAAAACATATATATAATATTAGCTTTTATGTATATTTAAGTTATGATTTATTTCATTACTTACATAAAAAACAGTAATGAATTATTATTACTGTAAATATTTGTGATGGTATTACCACTATCGTAGTGTTTGTAGTTGAGCCTCTGCCTGCGGCTGAGTTGTTGTGCCTCTATGATCACAGACAGAGGTCGTGTGGACATGACTAAACCCACCCACAGCCTGCCTAGCTTCCTATATCTTTGCGTAACAGCGGTTTCAACCATGAGCTGGAAGAGTCTGCAGGCTCCACTTCCAACCATGCGCTAACCCAGTGTCAACAGAGGAACTGCTAATAAGTGAAGTCAGCTGCTGAAAACCGCACTCATTACAGGTTAAATTGCTAGTTGAAGAGGGGTTTGGCCTGGAGAACACTAAATTGTGGCGCAGTGCTGAGAAATAACAGCTTTCACACAGCTTTTGTTGATAAATGATGGGGGTTCTGAATTAAATGGGACTACATTTAAGTTTATATTTATTATGCCACATTGAAGCAAAGTGGATTTCCAACACCCCAATTTTATAGAACATGTGCACAAGGTTCAGAGGTGAATATCAAATCACAGAACGTGTCTTCTTGTAAAAAGTGTTGAAAGTGTTGATAAACTGGAACTCTTCAATTTTTTGACGCATTCAGTCTTAAGATATTATCTCAGTTGGGTCAGTGTGGGGACAATCTGCCTTCATCCTGTTGGAAACGACGAGTCCCTGTCACGTTTATCTGAGGGCCACAAAGTGTTTGGGATACTGTATAATTTGCATTTGCACAGTGTATTCTTGTGGAAGCGGCCCTGGGGAGAGGCCAGGGTCAGTCTTTAGAGGGAGCTGTCAAATCTGAGCCGTGTTAACCCGAACACCGAGCCCAGGCAAGGCTGCAGCACTCCATCTGCCCCTGCATTATAATGGAAGACATATGGCTTCCAACCCCCCCCCACTGTCCTCTTCCACCTTTCCTCCTGCCTGTCACTAGCTGGAGGTTTAGTCCCACAGCCTGACTGCTGGGGGGTGAGCAGCAATCCTCCTTTACATGTGATCAAGGACACAGAGGAGGATAAATCCACCTTAAATCAGACTGGAAAGTGGATTTGTGACTACCTTTTTAACATTTTAAATTCTATTAGCTTATGATTCGGCACCTTTCCTGGCCTCCTCAAGTTCCTTCTTACCAACTGAATATGAGCTTCTGTTTTTACTTTTTTTTACTACATTTACTTTAGAGAAACTGGAGGGTTTGTGTACTGCCAAAGCCTCTAATCAACACAGTAGATTATCATCAGCGTATAGAACAGAGGTGTTAACCTGCACAAAGTTTAATTTAAATTTAGTTAGATAATTGTCACAAAAAGGCTCTGAAGACTCCATTTAAAACAGCTGATATTGACATTACATTATTTAGTCAAATGTGACTTACAATAGTGTTCCTACACATATCAGGAGAAATTTGGGGTTCAGTTTTTTGCTCAAGGACACTTCAACATGTAGACAGGTGAAGCTGGGGATCGAGCCCGGAAAGCCTGCAGATAATGGTCAGCCTGACTCATAACATAGTTATTAACTAGCATACAGTCATTGTAAGGTCTTTCATTTTGGACAGTGGTGGAAGTATTCAGATCTTTTACTTAAGTAAAAGTGACACCGCAATATATATATTATAAGTGGAAGACCTGCATTCTAAAATAAAAAGTTACCTACAGTTTTTCTTCCATTGTTTTTGATGCATTGTTAGAAACACAAGCCCAGTTTTGAGTATCGGTGACACAAACACCAGATCTGTTTTCCATTTCCAATTCAGCAAAATGCATGCTCCAAAAAAGGGTGCTGTGTTCTCAAAACTCTTTAAAAACACATACTGGTGTCTAAAAAGAACACTCAGTTCAAACCTGCTGTCATTTCATGGAGATAAACAGAACTGAAAGTCAAACGGTAAATGGACTTCACTTATATAGCACTTTTTCAACCTTAACAGTTCTCAAAGCGCTTTACAGATTGGTCTCATTCACACACACATTCACACACCGTTGGCGAGCTGCCATGCAAGGTGCTGGCCTCCATCTGGAGCAATTTGAGGTTCAGTGTTTTGCCCAAGGACACTTCGACGTGGGGACAAGAGGAGCCAGGGATCGAACCGCCAACCCTGACATTAATGAACGACCCAGTCTACCTCCTGAGCCACAGCGGCCCCTGTTATTGAATTAAATTCAAATTAAACTAACAAATATAAAGATATTTTACCCACCATCAAACTAGTGTGTCCCTATAAGCTTACAATGAGGACACACACTGATGGCAAAGCATGTGACTCTTACTGAAGACTAACTGAAAAAACCTGCTGGTTTTAAAATGAATCCTGTAGCCCACTTGTGGAAATTCTGAAAAAAGACCCTGCATCAAAGGCGACCAACACTGTCTCGCCCAAATATCATTTTCTCTTACGAAGAAAACAGCAGCCAGCCTGTTCACCTGTGTGACACCCTGTTTTCTGTGTCTGCAGCAGACTCACCGGACTGTGGATGGCAGTAGTTGGTGTGGTTGTGACACTGGCAGGGCTGGCAGCCAGTGCTGCTGAAGCGGAAGAAACCTGGGTGGCATTCGTCGCACTTGGGTCCGTACACTCCCGTCTTGCACACACATATCCCTGAGCTGAAAGGGGCAGAACAGAAGACAAAGTTAAAATTAAAAGAATACAAAATACAGTCCCATGAAGCATTTCATTTAATGCAACAGAACACCGAGCCAGAGATGTGAAGGGAGCGGCGTGCTGTTTTGGATTGCAGTCATGACAGCTGCATGTCCAGACTGTTGTGCCGATTCCACACTTGACTTCCTGCAGGTTTCCCCTTCATCCATCTGCTTTCTGCAACTCTGCTCTAGGTATGAAGCATGTGGGAAGCACCCCGAGTCACTTGCAGTTCAGAGCCACCTAGACCGGGCATATCAGTTTTCTCCACTAATATGTTTGACATGATGTGCCATGAGTGGTGTCCATCACCTCACTGCATAGAACCTGTTGTTGTTTTTTTTAGATAGTTTTGGTTTTATTTGACCTAGATTTGAGATATTCGCCTGAGATATCTGCTGCCACAACAAATGTATTTATGTGGCCATCAAAGCATTGAAGAATGACGTTTGTAAAATTCATATTAGTGTGTCTTTCCAAAAATGATGCACAGTTATACAGTATATATATATATATATATATATCTATATNATATAGATATATATAGATATATAGATATATATATATATATATATAGGAGTTTTCATTGGAAGACCCAAAGAAATATATCCCATTAACCACAGCATGCATCTTGAACAAATTGTCTGTCCGATATCAAAAAATCCAAGGGGAAATGCAACTGAGAAGCACAGGAGCCAGACTACTGTACAGTCCTAATGTTGACATGATGTAAATGTATCAGTCTCTCTAAGATGCATACATAATCTTTACCCCTCCCAACTGTAAGTAAGCAATCTGTGTAAAATGGCTACAAACAGAGTCTTGCTCCTATAGTGATGGCAGCTGAATGGCACTGAGAATACGAGAAACCCCATCTGTCTCCCTGTCACATTAAAGCGACAGGAGGAAAGCAGCTCCAGTGATTCTAATTAGCAGCTCCAGTGATTTCAACATACACAGGCCATACAGAGAGTGTTGAGTGCTGTTGTAGCATTTATCTGATCCCTGATCAGTGCTACCGGGGAATGATCTGCATGGGTGAGGGAGCTGAGCGCCCACAGAAGACGGGAAAAACTTTTCGTTTTTATGCGAGTCATTCATGTGATTGTGTTACTTTATGGATAGTTGTTAGCTAGCTACCCAAACTTTTATTGTTGTAACTAAACTGCATTTGTCAGTTACCAAACAGCATGATCACCACCCCCTGGCCTGGAATAGGGCCAAACCCAATTAGCATGTAGCCCTGTAGCAAGACGGACTGCAATCAATTTAAGATCTGGCCAATGGAGACGCATATACTGTGTGTGGCTAAATGTAAACAAAAGCGTGTCAAATAACATCTGGATTTTATCTGGATATGAGACACCTGAAATGACAAGTGTAAATGGGGCCATTGTCCCTTTATTATAATACAATAATAGCGTTAATGTGTTTGTTGCATTATGCAATGTTGCATTATGCAATATATATTATATATATTATATACACACACACACACACACACACACACACACACACACACACACACACACAGGCCACTTTATTAGGTACACCTGTTCAACTGCTCAATGCCTAAACTCAATGCATTTAGGCATGTAGACATGGTCAAGACGACCTGCTGAAGTTCAAACCGAGCACCAGAATGGGGAAGAAAGGCGATTTAAGTGACTTTGAACGTGGCATGGTTGTTGGTGCCAGACGGGCTGGTCTGAGTATTTCAGAAACCACTGATCTACAACCAAAAAAATATCCACTGAGTGGCAGTTCTCTATGCGAAAATGTCTTGTTGATGCCAGAGGTCAGAGGAGAATGGCCAGACTGGTTCGAGATGATAGAAAGGCAACAGTAACTCAAATAACCACTCGTTACAACCAAGGTATGCAGAAGACCATCTCTGAACGCACAACACGTCGAACCTTGAAGCAGATGGGCTACAGCAGCAGAAGACCACACCGGGTGCCACTCCTGTCAGCTAAGAACAGGAAACTGAGGCTACAGTTCGCACGGGCTCACCAAAATTGGCCAATAGAAGATTGGAAAAACGTTGCCTGGTCTGATGAGTCTCAATTTCTGCTGCGACATTCGGATGGTAGGGTCAGAACTTGGCGTAAACAACATGAAAGCATGGATCCAAACTGCCTTGTATCAACAGTTCAGGCTGGTGGTGTAATGGTGTGGGGGATATTTTCTTGGCACACTTTGGGCCCCTTAGTTACCCTTAGCAATGTC